>CM052453.1:648191-688464 GCA_028533085.1 Varecia variegata | reverse complement strand
GAATCTGTAGATCACCTTGGGAAGTATAGACATTTTAACAATGTTGATTCTTCCAATCCACGAGCACGGTATGTTTTTCCACCTATTTACATGCTCTGCGATTTCCTTCCTCAGTGTTTCATAGTTCTCCCTATAGAGGTCTAATAAAATACCTAGGAATATATTTAACTAAGGAGGTGAAAGGTAGCAATTTTAAGAGAAAATATTATTTAATCTTAGTGTTCATAGTCAAATGATAAGGTGTTGGTAAATTCCAAAGCAATTCTAATTAAACATTTTGAAAAATGTCTTTATATATAAAAAAATCAATGAGATATAATAACTACATTGAAAGCTTGAATTTTAAATAATATATTTTAAATTTTGAAAATACAGATTAGTAATAACAAAATAGTCATATAAAACATGAAATTTTAAAGATTTAAAATTATTACATACATTCAGCAGTGATTTAAAGAAAGTGGTTTGTATTTATATACCTTATACATTGATTATTTTCTTAGTAGTTTAGGATGAACCCTGATATAACACTTCTGCCTTAGAGAATAGAGATATCTCAGTTTTAAAACTCTGTGCCCTACCAATTGGTCTCAAGTTCTTAGCCAGGTTAGCCCCTCAGAGCCTGAGATGCCCAGGCTGTGGGCATCCACTGATGGAAAACTGAGACACCTGCCAAAGTGTTTGTGTAGGTTAGTGGGTGTCAAAGGTTATGGAATTCTACAAATGCCTCCTACACAGCAAATATAAAGGGAAGACAATGGAAAAAAGTGATAATTACCTGAATATATGGTTCATAAAAAGGATATTAAAATGGCCTATAAATATATAATAAGGTGCTCAGTTTCATCAATCTTCAGGGCAATGAAAATCATAAACCTAAGATACCACTGCATACGCACCAGAAAAGCCATGGTGCAAAGTCAGAAGAGACAGAGAATTAGCAAGGATATGGAACAAACAGGACCCTCTGTGGCTGCTGGGGAAAGAGTGATTTTGAGCAAGCAGTTTGTCTGTCTGCCAGTGTCTAACGAAGCTTAACTAACGCACTCACTGACCCGACCAAGCCAGTCCTAGATATCACCCCACGGAGTGTGTGCGTATGTTTACCAGAGAGGTGTCAGAACATCCGCGGCATCACCACACGAAATAGCTCCAGACCGGAAACTACCTAAATGTCCAACTGACCTTTTGTAGTTAGGAAAAAAGGAGTTACACATAACATGCTTGGTTTTGCTACCACATTTATCTCCATTTCCAGGAAGTCTGTCTTGGAAGTTATTACTCTTGGTGGTGATATCACACTTTACTGCAAAATCACATGCTGACAAAAATCTCGTTTTGCAGTTTAATGCATGTTTTTCAAATCGGGTGGTTCTGAAGATGTCAAGTTATTTCTCACCTGCGTTTTTATAAATTTAATTGTAGTTCCTTTCCTCCCGTGCATGTTAACGGTAACTAAGAGAGCAAGAACCTTGTAAACCCTCGAGTTTCATCCAATACCGAGGCCTCGGTTCTCCCATCATGCTCCTTATTCCTGCAGATTCTAGAAATGGTCCATCCAGTGCGTTTTCTGCCTTTATCTGAGGTCTGTTGCCACAGTGTTTCCTGGGTGTCTGTGGAAGTCTATTGATCCTCTGGTCACCTTGGTGTGTTAATACTGTGTCAATAGTCAAGGTCACCGTCGTCGTCGTCACCGTCACTCAGAGACATACCGACTCCTTCACACATTCCTCCTTGGCACAGTAGGGTCACACGTCCGGAGTCTGAACCGTGGAGCCCAGGCACGCCGTGGTGGCTGATCACACTTTCCATGTGCCGTAATGCCTTGTGAAGGGCACTTCCTTCTCATGCCCCTTCGAGGCCTCAGAACATGATCGCAAGTGACACCTGTGACGTCCGGCAGCGCATCCCCCTCCGCAGACCAGATGGGGAGGTGGGAGCCGGAGGTGTACGGCAGCGCCCGTCACTTAATGAGATGTTTATTAAGAAACTAGGACTGATTATAAGCTGCAAATTAGCCATAATGCAAGTAATCAGCCGAGGTGTCACACTGGTGGGGAAGATGATAAACAGCCTAGCGCTCGTCAGAAAGCACCTTCAGTTCATCACAGAGGGAGCTTTTCTGGAATCCCGGGACGTGCGTGGAGGAAGGACGTGTGTGTTCATCAGAGCCATCCCCGTGGTTTCAGCACGGATGTCACAGGCACCGTGCTCGTGCCTTTGGGGCTTCGCAGGTGTACCCAAGTTCAATAGATAAGAGTTACATAGCATCCGTGGACCCCGAGACTTCAAGATGTGTCAATAAAACGCAAAGAAATCATATTCTGGGAAAAGAATTCAATAATATAAATATTCCCAAATATTCCCCATGGCTACATCAACACACTGGTCCAGAAATCACTAATTGCACTTGTCATGCATTGCTAGACTATGTATGGGACCCCAAGTAAGAGTACAAAAGGAAGAGACCTATAAAACGGGTGGATAAAATCCTTATGTTGGCATAAAAAGATCTGCGACTCACATCAAGACATCCTAGAATGATGGAAGGTGTCCCTGCCAAGCTTTCCAATTTCATAAAAACTCAGTCAGCACCTTCGAAGCACAGACACGTTACCCGCCTGGGCTCCAAGACACGGTGAGCTGTGCCCAGACAGCTTCCCGCTGGAAACGCCATGCTGTCTGCACTAGGTGCCTTTCCAATTTGTTTGCATCGTGAAGTTATTTGAGATAAATATTTTATCCTTTTCATCCCCCAGACCTAAGCACTTGGCAGAGAGCCAGGGACAGAAGTAAATAACAGATATATTGACATTTACTATCTGGGCATAATATCATGGGTATGAAGAAAAATGCTTTAGTAATCACCTTACCCAGCTTTTAGCCAAACAAAGTATGTGGAAAGTTTTCCTAGAAAGAGATTTATTCAAGTTGAACACTTCTCAACCGTTCCAACCTAGAGGGTATCAAATAAATATTAATATACTGGAAAAAGGAGAAAGGAAAAATAAATTAACACATGAGTTAGGTGGACCGTTTTATCTTTCTTATAAGATATTGCCAGAATCCAGGTGGTTGCCACAGTATAAATATCTTAAACCACTTCGATGTATTCAATTTTTGCACAAGTTTTATAAGCCTCCAGCTTCAGTCATCACCGAATTATGAGAGATGTGTAATCCCAAAACAAAATCTAAAAAGTCTGTCTTTGAATTAACTATGTTCTCACTCATCAGTATTTTCTTCTTGGGTTCTCCTAAGCAAAATATTCAAAAGGTTTCCTAATAAAATTCCACCTTTTCTGATAGTGTTTTCAAATGACCATTACCAACGAGGAGGAGAATATATAATAAAATGTAGATGACAAATATTCATATTAAATATTTAATACAATGTCATTTAAATACACATGTACAAATAATATTAATACTCACAATATCATGTATTATATAATATAATTCATCTTAAATAGCTCCCATCTGAAGTCATACTTGAAAAACCTGAAGCCATCCATCTTATATGTTCATCAAGCAGATTCACATTTAAATTTCTAGTGTTCAAGAAAAAGTCCACACTACAAAGTAATTTTTGGAAAAGTGTGAATTTTCTTTCATTTTTATCACATAAGCATTATTATTTTTATAACAATATCATCTGGCACATTGATAACTAACATGTGATTACAGGAAACTGACTGGAATACCTTGAGATTCAGAATATATGAAAGTGTTCTATGTTATCCAGAATTTTAGAATCTTTATATTTGAATATCTCCAAATTATACTGATGAATAATCAGCTTCAATTGGTTCAACTTCGCATTACTGAAATTACCAACCACTCAAGCATGTTTCAGGATGTCACAAATGCGGGTGAAACTTCGACTTTGCTTCTACAACCCTCTTGCTCCGAAAAACACACCTCATTTTAACTATCACTGGGGTAGAGGACAGTTGAAAAGTGTGACAAATTAGAGAAAGAAAACATATAGCAGATTTTAGTTATTAGGGAACTTAAAGGGGGTATCTATCCTTGTGTTTTCAACCCAAGGATAACAAAGATGTCCTATTTTGTACTTTTTTGGAGGAGACACTATTTTTCAAGTCAATAATAAGCAGAGTTTCAATTGAATGCAGACTTAAATTTAATGAAATAAGAACAGGACCCCCAAATATTTCCCCTGTTCATGCTAAACTCCCAGGGATGTTTTATTCTGCTTAGTCTCTGTCATATATATCTCATAGATAACTGAGCTCTTCAAAAATCTTGGGAGCATTCATAATTTGAATTACTTTTAAACTATCTTGGTCATTATTAATGTTTTTCTTCACATTCCGAGGGCTGCAGTTAAATCAACTTTAACAGAGCTTGTAGATAATCTCAATTTGAATCCCATTTCTCATTTGTAAGAAGTTTAAATAACTTCTCTTTTTTTAAGTGCAAGCAATAACCCTGATATTCTTCCAGTGTTGTCTTAAAGACCAATGTACAGATACACACCTTTCTAACAGATCAGAGAATAGCTTGTTTTCTCCAGTTTTACCAATCTGAAAATAAAAATATCAGTTCATGTGATAAGAGATTTTTTTTCATAAAATGGCAAAATATTTCAATTGACACATTTCATGTATTAGCCACTTTTATAAATTTTACTGTGAAATATTAAAAATATTAAAGATTCAGAAGATTAAAATGCGCCATTCAATATTATATCATAAACTGATCATCCATGTCTCTACAACCAAGCCCAAAGCATTGAGCAGAGCCGTGACCCAGAAGATGTGTCTGTTTCCAGCCACTGCCCGAGCCCACCACGGCAGTGCAGACCTCGTTCTGACTTCCATGATGGTTATTTTTACATAAATGAAATCAAAGAGTATCACACTTTCGTATTGGTTTCTTTTCTGGAACATCATATTTGTAAAATGTATCCCTGCAGTTGCAAATAGCTTCAGTTTGTTCATTTCCATCGCAATTTTGTAATGCACTATATAAACATACCAAAGTGTTCATTCAACCGTAGATGGACATTTGCATGATTTCTAATTTTGGGTTGCTACAAATAATTCTGCTATGCCCCTGCCTGACTGTGTCATTTGGTACTCATAAGCACAATTAAAGTTTGATGTAGAACGGCAGTGGAATTGATGGTTTGTAGGCTACACTTATCTTTTCATTTAGCAGAGAATGACAACAGCTCCTCCATGTACTAACATCAGTTTATACTCATGATTGCAGAGGACGACAGTTCCCTCTGCCCATGTCCTCAGCATAACTCATGAGCTGCACAAATATTGCTTATTATTCTAAAGAGGAAAAAGAGAAGACACACCCTATTCTTCAGTTCTCCCAACTTAAACTCACTAGTTCCATCCATTGCATGAACCTATCTGGAAACCACCAGCAAAGTGCCCTGGGACACCTATTTTGCTGGTGTCATCCAGGAAAACAGGAAAAGAATATGATAGAAAACAGGTATGTGGCAAGACAGCAACCAGCATCTTGTTGGTCATGCATGTTGTAAATATCTTCTCCCGTTCTTTGACTGGTCTTTTTACCCAGTTAGGAGTTGTTGTTTTTTGCACACAAAAATTTTTACTTTTGGTATGGTCATATTTGATTAATTTTTTATGGTTAGGGCTTTTTGTGATCTGTTTAAAATACTTATCCAACACTGAGGTGATGAAGATGTTCTCTTTTATCATCTGTGAGAACTGTAATAATTTATCTTTCATTCACATTTTACATGTAATTTTTTATTGATGCTATATGGAGTTGCAAGATACAAGGCTAATACACAAAAGTCAAACACTATCTCATATGGCAGCAAATAACCTATGGAATTTGCATTTGAAAATGCAACATAATTTACATTATCACCAACAAACAAACAAAAACCCGTATTCACAAAATAACTTGGGATTTTGACTGGGTTTTCATTGAATGAACAGATCAAGTTGGGAAGAACAAACATCTTGACAATACTGAGTGTTCCTCTCCACAGACACAGAATATATCCTCATTCATTAGTTTTTCTTTGATTTCCTTCATCAAGTTTCGTAGTTTTTCTCAAAAACATGTATAAGATTTATAAAGTTACCTCAAAATGTAGAACAGACCTAAATGTAGAACAGAAAACTTTGAAACCCCTAGAAGGTAACATAGAGAAAACGTAGGTGGCCTTGCTTTAGATACAACGTTAGAAGCATGATTCATGCACGAATAAACTGATAATATTTGAACAGATTTTTAAGCAAAGAATATATGCAAATCAAAAATAAGAATATGAAAAGGTACTCACTGTCCTACATTATTAGGGAATTAAAAGTGGAAACACGGAGATGCCACTGCACACCTGTCAGAATTGTGGAAAGCCAAACACTGACACCACCAAGCGTCTGTGAAGACGTGGGCAAGGGGAGCTCTCGCTCTTGGCTGGTGGAAATTCAGATGGTGCAGCCGCTGTGGAGCACTGTTGCCGGTTTTGTTTGTTTTACACAAAACTAAACATGCTCTCAAGTATAATACAGCAACTGTGCTTCTTTTTACTTCTCTAAAAGAGGTAAAAACTTACGTTCACAAAAAAACCTGTAATGAATGCTCATAGCAGCCTTATTCATAATCACCTGAACTTGAAAGCAACAAAGATTGTAAATGAACGGATGAACAATTGGCGACACATCCAAACAATGGAATATTATTTAGCGATAAAAAGATATGGCGATCAAACTATGACAACACATGGAGGAAGCTCAAGTGCGATTTGTTAAATGGAAGAATCCAGTCTGAAGAGGCTGCCTACTGTGCGATCACGATGGCCTGGCATTCTGGGAACATCAGGGCTATGGGGACAGTGAAAGATCAGTGGCTGCCAGGGGTCGGGGAGGGAGGGATGAACAGGACTCAGGGTTGTTCAGGGCCATGGAAGTGCCCTGTGTGGCATGTAATGACAGATACATGTCATAGGTTTTAATCGTAATGCATCAACACTGGTTCACCAGTTCCAACAACGCACCTCCCTCCTGCAAGACGCGAACAGCAGGGGCTGCCGGGAAGGCCAGCACGAGCTCTGTGTACTTGCCACTCACTTTTCTGTAAAATGAAAACTGCTCTAAAAAGGAAAGTCTATTAAATCTTAGAAATGCAGCGTTCGTATTTCCATCCTCAATAATGTCAGTGAGAATGTTGGCAGTAAGAAGGGACATGGATCAAAGGATGGAAATAGCAATAAAAAGTGAGACGTGAGCTTAAACCACGTGACGGGATTTGTGCTGCTGTCTCAAGACCAAATACAGGAGAATTCGAAGCCCCATCTTGACCCGTAAACGTTTTACGCACAGAACACATTTCTCTTCTTGAAGAAATAGATGATAATCTGTAGAATGACCAAAAGCTATAGCATGGCAATAATTCTGTGAGTTGGGGAAAAATGTGTTTGAATTGACACCAGCCCGTGGTACAGGGTGCTGGACACCGTACAGGAGAGAAACGCATCACTGACTCCTGGGGTCTTGTCCCGCAATGTCTCGTCCCCTGACTCCTGGGGTCTTGTCCCGCAATGTCGCATCACTGACTCCTGGGGTCTTGTCCCACAATGTGGCGTCCCCTGACTCCTGGGGTCTTGTCCCACAATGTCACGTCCCCTGACTCCTGGGGTCTTGTCCTGCAATGTCGCATCACTGACTCCTGGGGTCTCGTCCCACAATGTCATGTTCTCTGCCCCTTTGCTGTGAGCTGTGTAAAACACCAGCCTTCCACCACCGAAAATAAAATAATGAATGGCACCTTATTTGGTGAACTTAGAAGGTGCTAAAGAGTTAATAAGCAGATTAATTTATCATTTTTAACCAGGGAAGTAATTAAACTCCAGATGAAATCTGACTCATAATTGAAATGAGTAATGAGCTAGCAGGATGTGCGGAAAAAATAAATTCAGTCATTAGGAGAGGAAGTTCCGACCGACAAGGAGGCCTATTGTCGAGTGTTTGCCTCCGACATCATGGTGACACCTGCTCCGAGGAGTGGAAAAGCTTAGACGAAGCTAAGATTCTATTAGGTGTGAGCATCGCCACTTCCCTGGGCAGGAGGGGACTCTGGGTGCCAGTCACACATGGCCCTTGGTGACAGTGAGACATTCTCATTGCCACTGAGCTCAGTGCTACAATAGTACAGGTGGTGGCTGTGCCGCAAATCTGTGTTAAAGTTTGTGACTTGACTTACTTGGGAGGACTGACCTGAACTTGCCAAGTCTCCCTCCGATTTACTGAGAATGACCTCATAAATGGTCAGTCTCGTTGGCAATGCAAAGTGAAATCTGCAGTTGCCGGAAAGTTGACCGAATTTCAAATATCCGGGATGAAAACGTGTCCTCTGAAAACCCCGCCTTCTTTCATCCATCCACGTCCATTAAGCAGGACGACCTGGCCCATGTGCACAGCTCTGGGCTCTAAGGGATTGCAATGAGAAAAAACAGACATAATTGGAGTAAATTAAGAGAGAAGTTAAATAAAGGACCAAGATGGTGAGTAGATACCACGTGGTGCCCCAGGCCAGAGCGCGGGTGCGGTCCATGAGGCCTGTCTGCGTGAGCTTCCTCAACAAGCTGCAGTACGTGACGTTTATTGTCACAGGAGCAGGTGCACAGAGGGGGAGGAAAGAGTGGTGCCGCAGAGGGTGTGGGCGAGACCAACCTGCGCAGTTTGCAGGCGGGGACAGCGCTGACTGGGAAAGGGAGACGCGGAGATGTCACAGGGGGTCCTCCCTTGGCCTGGTGGAAAGAGTAACCCCACTTTAAGTGCGTTGCTACTTTGTTAATTCCAGCAAGAACATAATTGTCTGTCTTAATTAAATGATTTCTGATTGTATTATGATCTGTTACCAAATTAGAGATGAATAAATGTCTGATAACTTATCCCACTTACCCAGCTGATCAGAAACATGTGACTTTCCGTCCCAGAGTTTCTGCTCATCTGGAACAAACCATTGACCTCAGGGGCCAGCTGGGTGAGTTTGTCCCTGCAGGGAGGGCTTGGGGATTCCACAAAGGGACGGTGCTCCTGATGCTGTGATAGCGTCGACCTACAAACACCAGCTCCGCTTTGCTGAGTCTTTTGCGTGGAACTCGGCTCTATTTTGAAAAATCATTAGATTATTCATTTAAGTTTAATTTTTATTTGCCATCTATTACCTTATGTTTTTGTTAAGCATGCGGATTTTCAATAAACTGTTCTATTTTAGAATTACGTTAGATTTACAGAACAATCATAGCGATGGTACCCCATGCAGTCCATACCCATCCTCCCCTGCGATCAGCGTCTCACGTTACTGGCACGCATCTGTCACAATTGCTCAGACAGTATTGGACGTTGTTATTAACCACAGTCCGTATTTGTCTGGGTTCTGTTAGTGTTCACCTTGTGCCCTGTTTCTGCTGGTCCAGGACCTGTCCCACAGGGACACACTCCGTTTACAGTTACCTGCTGTTTCTACGGAAGCTCTGCGTGTCTGTGACCCGACAGCTTTAAGGAGTATGACAAGGCGTTTTCTAGAATGCACGTCGAGTGGGGTTAGGCTCAGATGTTCCTGTGACTAGACTGGGCTTTGGGGTTAGGACAGCAGAGGTGAGCACCTTTACCACCTCGAACGAACGTGCGTCCGCCTGAGCCCTACTGTCGATGTCGGGCTCCGTCTCACGGCTGAGGGGATGTTGGTCTGGTTTCTTCATTGCAAAGTTACTGTTTTTCCCCTTTTTACTGTAAGTTTTGGCAGGAAAGCAGTGTGCTCCGGCCACACTGATGAGGGTGAGCTGGACTCACTCCTCGGAGTCTCCGCTAGCAGTGTTTATCCTTCTGCACGTGCGAGTTGCCTAGCCTTTCCCATTTACGTATTCAACTACTTATTTGTATCAGCATGAGCCTGTGGGCATTGATCGCGTATTTTTGGATATGCTCCAAGACTACTTCATCTGCTGTGGTGTTCAAACTAGGGCAACTTCGGCCTCTGGGGGCATTTTCAGTTGGCTCCTGTGGTCTTTGGTGTGTCGTCATTGTTATGGACTGAAAGTTTTGTCCCCTGCAAAATTCACAGATTGAAACCCTCACCCCCAGGTGGTGGCAGGAGGTGGTGGCTTTGGGAGGTGATTAGGTCAGGAGGGAGCCTTGTGAACGGGAGTTTTGTCCTTATGAAAGAAAGAGGCCCGAGAGCTCTCACCTTTTCAACCCCATGAGGACACAAGGAGGGTAGGACATCTGCCCCTTGGAAAAAGACCCTCCCCAGAGCCCACCGTGCGGCACCGATTGCCGACCTCCAGCCGCCCGGGCTGCGGAGGAGCAAATTGCTGTTGTTTACCTGTCACTCATCAGTGGTGCTCGTGGCAGCCGGAACTGGGACAATCATCGCTGCTTTGGTTGGGTCTGGTTTGTTTTTCACTTTCTTACTTTCTGGCACTATAAGATATTCCAGGCTCATTTTTTATATTAATATTATTATTCACTCTGGCGTATGGTTTGTTCGTCTTTCCTCGGCTCCCCAGTGATGTCCTCCTGTGTGGTGCGGGGCTCCCCCCACATCACATGGCACTTAGTCAGCTCAACACGGAGCTGACTGCACATCCGCTTGCCATCCAAGCCCGGCTCACTCCCAGAGTTGCCGCCACCCCGGGGGTGAGGTCGTGTCCTGCACCTGCAGTACAGCCACATTGTTTTGTCATAGCTGGCATTCATTCCTGGAGCCACCCCCCTCCTAAAAGACTATTTAAATTTGCATATACCAAGATCCACACCATGTGTTGGGAAGTTCTGTGGGGGTTGACAACCGCTTAGAGCCACTGCCTGTGACTACAGTGTCATACAGAGTGCTGCCCACCCCAGATTCCCCGTGCACCCTGTACCTCCTGCCCTCACCCCACATGGGGCTGACAGTCGCAGAACACTTTACCATGTCCGTGCTGGTTTCATGAGTTATGTTGGAGTCCGTGCCGTGTTCCACGTGGCCTGTCCACACAGGCCTCTTTCACCGAGAACTGTGCGTTTGAGATTGTCCTTCTCTGCCCTGGGCGAGAGAGTTCATTTATTTATCAGTAATATTCCCATGTATGGATATACCACAACTTGTGTGTGCATTCACCTATTTAAGGACATGTTTGTTTCTAGTATTTGTGAATAAAGTGCTTACAAACATACAGCAGTAGCTTCTTGTGCAGAGGTATGTTTGCAAATCTATTGTGTAAACACCTGTGAGTGCAATTGCTGATTTGTGTGTTAAGACTGTGCTTAGATTTGTAAGGAAAGAGAAAAAAGAAAGGAAGAAAGGAGTGGAGGAAGGAAGGAAGGAGGGAAGAAAGAAAGGAGGGAAAGAGGGAAAGAAGGAGGGAAAGAGGGAAAGAAGGAGGGAAGGAGGGAAGAAAGAAAGGAAGGAAGGAAAGAGGGAAAAAAGGGAAGGAAGGAAGGAAGGAAGGGAGGAGGGGAGGAAGGAAGAAAAGCAGGCAGCACACACAGAAATGTCCTAGCTTTACCATAAATGGTAGTCCTGTGCTCTTTTGTCTTTACCAAATTTGCAAAAAGAAAAATTAAATAAGAAATTTAAGCAAATTACAAAATAATAATCTCCAAAACCCGCATCCCTAACTTGGTGATGTCCGGCTGGCCCTTGTTGAAAAGGATCAGAGCAGAGGGTTTGGGTAAGTAAAGCATGTAATCAGGAGGGCTTGATATATGGTAACCCCTTAGTTTGTGATTATGGTAACTCTAATTTCATTACTACTGTTAATGAATAAGTAAATGGGGGATTCATAATTCCTTATTAATTGCTTTCAGGCACAATACTTTAAAGTCTATTTTGCTGTGAAGTTGTGTGTGTCTACTCCTTAGTGCATTGAGAAGGACACAGCATCACTTTGTCAAAATGTGTGACTTCAGACTAATCATGAAGATGCCTCAAACAAAAGCAAATTGAAGGGTTTTCTTCCAAATGACTAGAGCCTGTTCTCTTGCGAAACTCCACACCCGTGATCCGTGGGGCTGTGCTGGGCTGACAGAGACCAGATCCTGCCCTGGGGACTAAACCTGACCTTGCTCCGGGCCTGGCTGTTGACTTGCTTTTTTAATTTTGTATAAAGAACATCATTGGAGTGATTGGCAAAATATAATTAAGGTCTGTAAATTAGGTAACAGCATTATATTAATGGTAATTTCCTGATTTAGTCCATTGTACTGTGGTAATATCCTTGTTCTTAGGACATAGTATTTAATGTTATAAAATATTAGTATTTAGGGGGAAAAGGCTTGAGTCTGCAATATGGATTCAAATGGTTCACAAAAAATAAGAATGTGAGTATATAGGAAGAGAAATGATAAAGCTGATGTGGGAAGGGTTAATAAAAATATTGATAATTCAGGAGTCTGATAAAGGAACCTGGGAGTTCTCTGTACTGTTCTTGCAACTTTCTGTGAGTTTTACATGATTTGAAATAGATAATAATACAAAAGACGTCACAGCACCACTGTGTTCTTAAATTCAGAAGTAAGTGAGCTGGGAACTCCTTACGCATGGCTTGAAGGCACCAGGACCTGTAGTGCCTCATGCATGCAGCCTTTTCCCTTTGATGAGAATACTGTTCACCTGGAGTTTTCGAACATTTAATCTGTAAAATAAAAGGGCATTTTCTATAATTCAATCTTTTATAAAAGACGTCTCCCCAATTTTTCTACTAAATATGTTGATGTTCATGGTTCTTTATTTACAAAAATCACCAATTTCATTCTGGTCGATAAGCTGTATAAAAGCAGGTTGTCTTTGGTAGAAACCCGTTTCTGTGTGTAGTACAGGATGGTATCCCTCCATTTTGTCTTGGGATCACTGTTTTGCTTGGCGAAGCCCCTAGACACGGGTGCGCAGACCACGGTTCCTTGTTTGCCTTCTGACAATGTCTTTCTTTTCTGGGCCAAAACCCTTCCAGAGCTATATTGTGTCTATTGTACTATGTTTTTTCCCTGGAGTGACCTTGGCTGGGAAGGGAAAAGCACATAATTAAGAGAGTATTTTCTAAATAATTATATGAACACAAAAGGGAAAACTTACTAGTTCTCTGGGCAAGTGCAACATTTTAAAAAATAGATTTTTTTTTTCCCTTGGATTCGATGACCTAAAATGTTTGTTTTAGCAAGATGGGTTTGAGCTTTGTAAGAGCAGAGCCAACTGCCTGAAGTAATTCAAGCCAAAAATTCATGGTTTGCTGACTGTCTAAATTACCTGGCTCCCTGCACGCGTGGTCTCAGCTACTGTACACACTGGAAGGAGACGGGCTTTAGAAAGGCAATATGGGTATTACGTTAATTTCAAACAATCTGAAAATGCAATAGAAATGGCTTTGGAAATCAGAGAAGTCCACTAGATAATATCAATATGTTGGCAAACCACAGCTTTTCTATGCTACAGTGAAGCTTTAAATGCATAAATTACCGCCTGCTAGAAATGCCCTTTATTTAAAGGATTTGCATCATACCATGAGTAAGTAAAACTGATACTCACCAATGATGTCATACTTTATAACATTTGGTTACAGTTATTATTTGGAAGAATTCAACTATCCACGTGGCAATCAAGTACTTTCCATGACAATACATATTTAGTTCTTAATGTAAACTATTGAGAGAATGACAATAAAAATCTAGCTTGCAAACAAATCTAGGAGAAAAATTTATTATAGAAAGTAAGGAATTTGAACCCTGGCATTGCCAGCTACTGGCTAAGATGCCTTACCTTGGGTAAATTACTGTATCTAACTTCCACTTCCATTTTTCACATATATTGAATGAAAATTTTGTAAACAGACACACAAAAACACAGACATAAACAAAGTAAAGATGAAAACACTTTATAAATTGGAAATAGTAACCAAATGTCAATCACTGTTGCCCAGACAAGGCAAGTACAGATCCCTGAACTTCCTGCTGTTTTATGCCTTTCTGAGAAACACAAATGATATTTTTAAAATCAGGTTTTCCAGTGTAGCAGAATCGAGAAGAAAGAGACAGTTTGATTTGTATCCCCCTGTTGGGCTGTGAGGATTCTTGGTGGGGGCAACACTACAAGGCTCGAATTGCTTCTGTTGTGGCCGCCCAGCTGGTTGAACTAACAGCAGCACTAATTAGCTGGAAAAAGCGTCGCTGGCCAGTCCAGAAATTCTGTCTCCAAAACTTGGAGTTTTCAAATTCACTGTCATGCTTTGGGGACAATTCATCTATGTAGGCTGACAGGAGTTTGGGAGAAGCTTCCAGTAAATTAATATCACAAGGCTGTTCAGAGAAAAACCTCATGGCTACAGAGAATATCTGAAAACAAAACAAACAAAAACAAAGTGCTTTCTTCTTGGCTGTAGAGGATCAGCTATTCTTATCAGCCGTTCTCAACTCCTGAACGGCATTAAACGGATTTTATAAAAATGCTTTATATAAATAATTCTTTAAGAGCAACTCGGTATCTACAAAGTCACTTCTGTTTATAGAAGCTTATTTTTCCTCTTTCTGGATTTTAAATATATTTCACAACTGCCTGAGTAAAAGGTTACTGGAACAGATAAAGATGGAGTAAAGGGAAAGGAAAGCCTTGATCTTGGTGATGAGAAGAGCGTGTCCCATTTCACAGGGACAGCTGTGGCAATGCAGGTGACAATCGCTTTCACCTAGGAGGGGTGGCCGGTGCAGGAAGATTTTTCAAATTTTCAAACAAAATGAAAACACCAAATTTTAATTGAATTACTAAATGCTTACATCTTAGAAACTAATTTTAAAACCTGCTTGCAACAGCAACGGCATTTAAAACCAGAAATTTTAACAAAAGTACTATTGGCAATAGTTATATAAAAATATAAGATTTCTAGGAATCAGTGTGAAAAATATACTGAAGGATGTACATTGAAAACCATAAAACTTCCATAAACAATCTTTGAACCTAAATATGAGGCCCTATATACATTTATGAATATGAAATCTTAATTTTTTTAAAGTTGTCGTTTTTCCCAAATCAGCATGTAGATTTAACAAGTACAATCCTAATGCAGTTAAGTCCAGTGTGTGCGCATATGTGTCTTCCCAGCCTTCAGAACTGTGGGAAGGAAATTTCTGTTGTTTGTAAGTCCCCCCGTCTGAAGCGTTTTGTTCCAGCAGTGCAAACATACTACGGCAAAGACACTCGTGGCCACCAGGCACGTGGAAGAATGTCCAACATCACTAATCATCTGGAAAATGCAAATTAAAACCATGGCGAGATATCCCCTCACACCTGTCAGGATGGCTATTATCAAAGTACATCAATGGGACAAGAGACAACAAGTGATGGTGAGGATGTGGAGAGAGGGGAACGTCTGTACACTATTTGGGGAACGTACATGAGTAGAGCCACTGTGGAAAACACTGTGGAGGTTCCAAAAACAGTTAAAAATAGAACAGCCATGTCACCCAGCAATCCCACTATTGGGTACAAATCCCAAGTAAATGAAATCAGCGAGTGGAGGAAATATGACCTCGGGAGGAGGATGCACATTCCGCACGTGGCAGGGATGTGACACATTCCACATGTGTTGGGGGCAGATGGACTTGGAGGTGGAGCCACGATGCCCCGTCACTCGGTGCTCACATGCTGACGTAATCTCTCCCGCCTGAGCCTGGGGCAACCCGCGACTGACTGTTAACCAGCAGACGTAGCAAACGTGACGGGTGTCCCTTCCGTGGTGACATTATTTGTACAAGCCTCGCTCTTGCTAGTTGACTCACTCTAGAGTCTTGTTGTCCTTTCTGACTTTGGAGAAGGAAGCAGCCTTGCATCCCATAATCCTAGGAACTGAATTCTGCCAAGTCCCTAAACTGAGTGACGTTGGAAGGGAACCTTCCCTGGCAAAGAACCCAGTCTCCTGACGCTGGGATCGCAGCCTCTTGAAGACCTGGCTTAGCGCCGTCGGGACTCCTGCCCAGAGAAACTGGGGATAATAAATAAGTGTTGTTCTAAGCAACTGCGTTTGTGGTCATCTGTTACACGGGGCAGAACACTAACGCCGTATCTGCAGTGTCGCCACGGTGAGCAATACCGTCCATCCTTCCTCGCTGGCCCCTGGTGGGCATTCGTTGCCCAAGGCTAACCACAGTTAAGAGAGACTGTTTGGTCTCTAATAAGTCCTTTATGTCCCTTAGAGAGGAGTAAAGTGGCGTTCTGATTAATTTCTGGCTGTGAGTTTGGGCTTCACATAAAGGATCTCTGGGAAGTCATTGAAACAATCAGCTCATGCAAAATGGTGGCGCGAGCACATTAGATTAGCAGCTCATCTCCTCCAAGGATGCTATCAGAGAAAACAGCTGTAAACATGGCGTGAATTCGATTCCAGCTAAGCACAGCAATCTCGCTCGGCCTATTGATCTTGTCCCTAATAAATTAGCGGGTGAATGCCTGTCTGGGCAGAACGAAGGCTGCTGGAAATCCCTTACCTGCAAACACTCTGGAACAATCCCTGAGCCTGCCTCTCCACCCCGACTTTACAGAATGGAGCTCAGGCCATATTCCCAGCTACCCAGGCTCCAGTGTTAACAGAAAGCAGAGTTTCCACCCCAATTAATGCGTGGTTTATAGCGCCCCGCGGGGTGTGCACACTGAAGAACACACAGATTAAAACAGGTGAGATGGGGGAAGGAGTAAGTGAGCAACATGGCTGGGAAATGCACGGGAGCTCGCGCGTGCTGACGCACTCTCAGGTACGGGCCAGGCTTTTATTTTTTTTTAAGTATGTGTTGCTGGTTTGCTTATTATAAAATTTGGTAAACTATCATCAGTAAAAGAATCTGATAAGTAAAAAAAAAAAACTTTATGTATGTAGTAGATTCTCCTTAGAAAATGGGCAAATGGTGCTGTAATAAAAGAACAATATATAAAGTTAGATGTACAACGGTACTTACTTTCTAAATGCGGCCTTCAGCAATTTATTGACTACTGAAAAAAACATATGACAGCATGAGGCCGGCGAGCAGCAGATAATAGACTATCTTGAAAGAGGGTCCTTTATTCTGCACACAGCGGTAGGTGATAAATGGCTCTAATGCCAGTGGTTACTATTTTCTCCTCTCTTTCCCGGTGGCGTCTCGCAGATCAGAGACTAACGGCCCCCTAGGAGCGGGTTCTTGACACGGCCCCTCCATCTGCGAGAGCCGCGGTTATCAAACATCTGTCTGTGACTTGCAGTGGGGACAGGCTGATAGCTTGTCATTTGTCTACCAAAACACTTGGTATTTCCAGCTATAAAACAGGAGAAAGTAACATAATGTAATTTATTTGTGTAAATGGAAGAGGTTTTATGATCCAAGAGCCAGAGTTTAGCTAGAGGCCTTCACAGTTTAACTATTTCTCTTAATACCTACCCCGAACAATAACGGCTGTCATAAAAATTCCCCACGGTGAATGGTAAACTTATTTCTAAACTACCTAATAGCAGGCCTTATTTCAATCTCGTGCTTTAGGAAGAAAAAAAAGGGAAAAGAAAAATAGAAAACAAACAGGAAAACACCATCAATTTCACAGTGACATTGAGTCATATGGAATTTCCGGGGTCTAATGGCATTCGGTGTGCATGTCAGCATTGAATGCAAGCAGGGCTAATGTCAGGGTGTGAGACAGTTGCCTGAAACTTTTCATCGGCCGGCACAAGCCAGCCTGCCTGCAAACGGGCGCACCTTTCAGTGAGCTGAAAGTGGAGTCGCTGGGCAAAGCTGTCGCCTTGGCAACGCAGGTACTAAGCGGCCCCTACTTAAGGGAATATACAAGCACAGTTACAACGTCCTTGTATTTCTTCAGTTGTCTTTAGGAGGAGAGCTCCTGCCTCTTTACAAACTTAACGGTAAAATGGAGGAGTAATTCCATGAGAAGTGCCGTGAGAGTTGTTAAAAGAATAGCTGCAAAAACATTTTGAGAAAGGGATTTAAGAGCCGTAATGAGGGCAGGGAGCAGTTGAGGGTTCTCGAATCATCTAATAAATAGGAGAGATTAAGGGAAGCTGGAGCCCTGGGACGTTGGCGGGGGCGTGAGATGGCTCCTGAGTGGCCGCCCCCTGGCCCGAGGTGGACGCGGGAAGTGCTGCTCACGGTCATGACCCTGGCAGCCGGCAGTGACACCGCGGACGGCCAGCAGCTGCCTGGCCCCTGGGCAGCCCCGTGGGTGAGGACTCAGTACTCCCAGGGTCGAGTCCTCTGCTGAGTGGCTAACGGGGAGGGCACCAGGCTGGACTGGACGGGCTACGCCGTTCCCAGGACGCCCTCTGTGCTGCCCGGGGAGCCCCCCTTGGGCTTGGTGTCCTCAAGGTCTGCACTGAAACAGTCCCCTTTGACCTTCCATATCCCATTCAGGCACCACCTCTCCCAAGAAGCCTTTTAAAACCCCAGATTGATGAGGAGCATCCCCGTCTGTCCCCATAGCACCCCCTTCCTCGCACTGTCACGGCCACGGATGTGTTTTGTGGTTGTCGGCACGTGGGCCGTGGGGGCAACTCCTCAACAGGCTCCTGTCGGGGTGGATTTTGCAACTCTACTTTTGCTGATTAGGTGTTCAAAACAGTGCCTGGCACATAGTGCAAACATGTTAATAAATACAATTTATGTTTGCTTTAAAAATGAGTGGACGACCTGCATTCACAGAGTGACAGAGAGTTTTAGCAGAGCTTCCCTCCGTGTGCTGCACATCTAGGAATTGTCCTCGAGTTCAATGCCCTCCATCCTCACCTGTACTTGCACAGGAGATGCGCCCGGGCCAATAACTCACTCACTTCTTTCATAAATAGATCGTCCTTCTGCCTCGATCAATCTTCTGTTGCCTTCAGAGTGTTACCAGCACTTATGGAGGAATCAGTTATCCTGGCTGCCTCTCTGCCTGGGCAAGGGATGCCCGTCCCAGATTCTGACAGCCAAGTACACTTTTGTGTCTAATGAAATAGCTTTTTTCCCCTAGTCTAGAAAAAAAGAAAAAAAAACTAAAGAGTTAATTCCAAAAGTTACCTTGTGATGCCTTTGAAAAAATTCTCATTTCTAGTTTTTTGGGTGAGGATTTAGTTTAGATTCAGATTAAAATTTAGCATATAAGAACATTTATGATCAAAGAAGAAGAAAATCAGGTGATGTGGTTAAGTCCAGCCTTTTACCCTTCTTCAAAAAGCTGTTCGAAGAGGATGCTGGTTCCAATGAAAGGATGTTCTTTCTGACAGCAACTGTCACGCAAGTTCTGGTTTGGAAACTGAGAATTGCTATTATTTTCAATCATTATCCCAGTTGTCATTGTTTGGGTGCATTCTTTGCAAGCACAATAGTTGGGCTATTTATGGAAAGTTGCATTCCAGTGATATCTGATATCCTTCTACTTAATTACAAAGGGCTTTGCAAATGCGTATTCTCTGGGATTATCCCCCCTAGAATTATGTACATTTAGTTTTAAGTAGTCTTCAAAGATTTCAAGCTACTGGTTTTTGTTATTGGTTTTGAAGACCCATATTAAGAAGTCTGATTGTGATACTGTTTAATAAAAAAAAAGACCACCTGTGAGAATAGAAAGAGTTCTATGAAAAAAAAACTGATAAGGAAATATAAATTCTAGTCTCAGCTTTTTCACAATAATGATGTTTGTATTCTGTCTTTTTCCCCCCAGGATTTCAGTTTACTTTGTATAAAATACATCCATATAAGAGCAACAAAATAAAATTTGTACAAGAAACTCTCCAATCAGAAATTAAAGAGCTCTGGGAAAATCAAATATAACTACTTTCAATATAACTCTTATATAATGAAAAATGTAAGGAATTTTTTCACAAAATGTTACAAATCTTCAAAACCAGGGCTAAAAGAGAAGAAAATATAAGGAACTTATAGATCAATCCAGGAGGTTCTATATATTCAATTAATAGAAGTTTCATAAAAGAGATCTGAGAAATAGCAAGTAGAATATTTCAGTTCTTATCAAAATCAGAGAACATTTCACAGAGTTAAAATGCTTAATTTTCCAAATGGAAGCTGCCCATCAAAGCATGAAAGGCACATGGGGAAGAAATGGGGAAAAAAAAGTTTTATTAACTCCTGAAAACACAAAAGGTCGAAGTGTGCTGCCCGGGGAGTGTGGGAAATCCTGCTTGAGGCCAAAGCTGTTTCACACTGTGTTAGAATGCTGGGGGTGTGAGGTGGTGTAAGATAAACCTTCCTTTCCATACTATTGATAAAAGTAACAATAGAAAATATTATCAGTGATTAATGGATAGATGAAATAATACAAAATTCCGGAAAAAATGCTGAAAGAGAGGTATCATTGCCCCAGGAGAGATGGAGATGGGTTGGATACTGCTGCTTTGTGTTATAAACCTGGTGACACGATTTACTTTTTACACTGTGTTGCATTCATTTGCTAAGGCTGCTATAGCAAAAGCACCACAGAGCCACAGTTTACACAACAGAAGTTTATGCTGTCGTGGTCCTGGAGGCTGGAAGTCTGAGATCGAGGTGTCAGCAGGGCCGGCTCCTCCTGAGGCCTCCTTAGCGTGTTGACACCGTCTCCTCCCTGTGTCCCCACAGGGTCATCCCTGTGTGTGTGTCTGTGTCCTCACCTCTTCTTGTAAGAACCCTGGTCTTATTGGCTCATGGCCCACCCCAAATCACACCTCAATAAAACTGATTTTAATTTAAAATTTTTATTTTATATTTTATTTTATTTTTTGAGACAAAGTCTTGCTCTGTCACCCAGACTAGAGAGCAGTGGTGTCATCATAGCTCACTGCAACCTCAACTCCTGGGCTCAAGTGATCTTCTTGCCTCAGCCTCCTGAGTAGCTGGGACTGCAGGCGCGCACCACCATGTTGGTTAACTTTTGTGTTTTTAGTAGAGACAGGTCTCAATCTTGCTCAGGCTGGTCTTGAATTCCTGGCCTCAAGCAGTCCTCCCACCTCAGCTTCCTGATGTGGGATTACAGGCGTGAGCCACCTCGCCCGGCCTAAAACTGATATTAAATGTACGTGCATTGGGAGAATTTGGAGTAAGTTTAGTTTGAACTAAATACTATTTAAGTAATTTTTGGAGACACTTCTTTTCTGGACTGTCATCCCTTAAATCACCTGGAGTAAGGACAGGCAAATGATGTATTCCTGCTAATATCTGAAGTTCTACAGATTCTGCTGACCCCCTCTTATTCCTCTTTATTTATCACACACAGGCATGTTCTGGGCAGGAAGTGGGGCGAGAACAATGTGGGATTTGTCGATTGACAAGTGCAGCCCCCCGGGGAGAGGAGGTGGGTGCACGGCGTCCACTGCTGGGAGAAGCCGGGCTCCTGGCTGGCGTGGCCTCCACCCAGCCCCGTCCCGCGCCCGTCCCTGTGGCTGTTCCCTGTCTGCTCTCCCAGGTCACTCGCGGGAGGCGGGTGCCCTGCCCCCTGACATCAAGCACCTGTGGCGGGGTCACAGTGGGGACTGACCCTTTGGGGCATCCTGTTCCTCTGTCCTGTTTTCTAGCATCCCTCTTGCACCAATAACCTAAAGCATAAACTGCCGAGCCGGCAGGTCGCCACCTGCACACCCCGCTATTGCCAAGTGGCATTTAAAATGTGACAGGTCTCACCTACAGAAACGTGTCTGAGCAATGTTGACAGCCCAAAGCAGGAGCCACGCAGCGGGGCGCGAGTTCAGCCTGGGTGGCGCAGGGCCCGCAGTAGCCACACCAGCCTCTCCTCCCAGCTAGAAAGTCACTCGGGAAAGAGTCTGGGCTGCGAGATCTCACTGTCAAGGGCAGAACCAAGGCCAAAGCTTTCCCTTTTCCTAGCTTGGTCACATTGAGTGAGCTCGGACTGGCCCACCAACGTTGTTTGTGTGTTCATAGACTGACTAGGGAGAAAAACTACGTGTATTTTAGATACGGTGCAAGTCACAGTGTACGTTCACTTAGCTGCCACGTAGAGAGGCTGTTTATGATGGATTCACTTCTCTCTCTTATTCCTCCAATGACTTTGGTTAAAGTAGTTACAGTCTTGAGTTACATTGATCTCTGGAAAGTTAAAGAACGATGACATGTGTCTACTTGGTTACAGTCATTTTACTCAATTCATAAATAAGAATATTCATTTGCGATTCGCCATTTGTGAAGAACTGTGCTAGTCATTGGAGACATAAAGAAAATATCTGGGTACCTTTAATTGAATTGATGTTCTGATTTAAAAAGCCCTTTTGATACAAATAACACTAATACAAGGTAAAACAAAAACAAAACAAAACTAGTAAGTGCCAGGATAGCAATACAGACCAAATGCCAGGAAAAAGTCAGAGTGTGACTCTCTGTTTACATGATGGAGAAAATGAAATAATTCACAATTCCACGGCTGGGTGTTCATGTTCCACAGACTTCGGCCGCATCCAAAGTGCCCTGAGCCGTGTTCCGTGACTGCACTAATGGGCGTGTCTACACTGCCTTCTGCGGGAATAGGGCACTGAGGTCTCTCTCAGCTCCCCCGGCACTGCTGTTCCCTTTGGAGACAGGTCAAATCTGCTGGAGGAGAAATAAAATGTGTTTTTGTTTCCCTAGTCAGGAAAATGGCCACCGAAAGCCACGCTTTGCGAGCAAAACAATGAGGCCACGTGCTCTCGATGTGCAAGTGGATCAGCACTCACTTTGCTGTGGCCTCGGTGTGTGCTGAGCTGGCGCTGGCCGCACTCCCTGAGGAGGCTCGCTTGCACCGCTGCTGGGCTGTATGTGAGTAACAAGCAGGTGCGTCCGTGGGGAACGTCTCTGCCCAAGAACGGCAGGTCGCTCACAGCCAGGGTGCCCGTCTAGCAGACCCACTGGTACCTCGCTTTCCTGCACTGAAACGAAACGAGGTGAGCAATACATGCTCCTCGCCTGCGCGCGCTGGGCCGTAACTGGCAGGTGGCGGCGTGGTCGAGGCTGGTGGCTGCGTTTCGCAGGCTGACCCCCTGGAAACGGGAAAGGGAATCGTCGGTGTGGACGGGCTCTGCAGACGGTGCCCGCTCAGCTCCTGCAGGAGACGCACAGTGCACCGCACGCACGTGAGCCGACCTGTATCTCAGATTTATTTACCTTTTTTGCTAGCTAAAATTTTAACCAAAAATTATGCCAAATTCTGAAAGCTTTTTGTTTTTTATGAGCGTCTCTAATCCCTTGTTTCACAACGTTAAGAAGGTCAACAATAACGGTGCTTGTTAGAGGAGGAATCTCTTATCTGTGAGACACTCAGTGACAGGGGCCTGTGGCATTTTCTCTCTGGTCCTCTCAGTGGGTGGCAGGTGCCCACCTTCCTCCTCCTCCCTCGCTCTGGAGTCCCCGCCCCCGTGCTCACAGATGTCCTCCGCCTTCCTGACGCTGTGCTTTTCCCCAGCTGGGAGTCTCCCTTCTGGGAGAGATGACTGACCGCCATCCTGATTTCTCCAGTTCCTCACTTTACGTATCGTGACCAATATCAAAGAAGCTCCAGGGTTGAGTATGCAAAGATAGAAGAGGATTTTTTTCCAAATTTAAATGTAATATTATCATTCAAATACGCAATTATGTCTTACCTCGAATAGATGTCTAATCGATCTGTGTAGATACTACTATTTGCAATTTTCAGAGGAAACTAAAATATAAATATTTTAAGGCACATATCCAAGAATAACATGACTGTAAACACCAGACCCAGAATATAAACTCAGAGCTCCCGATTCTAAGGTCTCTCTGAATATGGTATTCTGGCAACCCACATACAGAATTTGTGTGGGTAGATTTATTATATGTCACACGTAAAAAAACATACAGTGCCAAAATAAATGCTAATCAGCCAATTACGGAGGAAGTTATTCACAGAGGTGTCGTATTTCCAAACTTTGGGACAATTATAATGCTTAGAAATAGTAATATTTAGCTTGCCTTTGTAAATAAGCATGTTTGGAATATAGCAGATGGTGCAAATTATTTTATAAAATAAAAGAATTATTTTACAATGGAATCAAAACATGATATGTGTATTTTGATACTCTTGGTTATTAGGAAGGCAGTCTAATAATTTTGGATCTTTGTTTTGTTCTCTAGTTTTTTATCAGAAAATATTTTTAAATAAACATTTTAAATTAGGAAAGTTTTTAATTTGCAGGAAGAAATTCAAAGACAGTACAGAGCATTCCCATATATCACATACTCACAACATTCCTCTATTAAGGACATCTTAGGTTAATGTGGTCCATTTGTTTGTTACAATGATGGGACTAATATTTATGTATTTTAGGTATATAATAGATATACTCAAGCTCATCCTTTGTTCAGATTTCCTTAGTTTTTATGCAATTTCGTTTCCTCTTCCAAGTCCCCACGTCACATTTAATTGTTGTGTTTCCTTGGGCTCCTCTGTGCTGTGAAATTTTCTCAGACTTTCTTTATTTTTGATGACCTTGACAGTTTTGAGAACCGGTCAGGAGTTTTGTAAAACATCCCTCAGCTGGGATTTATCTGATGTCCGTCTCATGATGAGACTAGGTTAGGAGCTCCCGGGAGCAAGATCACGGAAGTGAAATGCCCTTCTCGTCAAACCACGTGGCTCATATGTGTTGTCACCGTGACTCGTCACTGTGGGTGTCAAACTCGCACAGCTGGTTGAGACGGTGCTTGTCAGGTTTCTCCTAAGCCAAGTGACTCTCTTTCCCACATTCACACCTGAGTCTGGAAGGAAAGCTCTGTGCTCAGCCTCCGCTCGATGCCGAGTCGTGATCGATGTTCTTGAGGGCAGAGTGTCTGTACAAATTATTTGAAATTATCTGCATAGAATAGGTGTGGGGATTTGTAAATCCCCATATAGTTATATAATTGTTTATTTTTATCAATAGGGACTCATGGATATTTATTATATGCTATGGATTATAATCCAACGATATTGATTTTCTTGCTCCAATTGTTCTGGCTTCGGCCACGGACAACTCTTTTGTTTGGCTCTTACGCCTGTTTGACACACGTCGTGATTGTGAGGGTTTGTCATTTTGTTTTTTTCTGTTGCTGCTGCGGTTGTAGCTCTTCCCTGTTGTGTGGCTCTACAAGATCCATTTTGTCGCAGAACCAGGCATTTCCCTACCGAGCTCTCACAGGGGAGCAGGAGTAGAAACTATGGGCTTGTTGCTTTTGGGGTGCTGCTGTGTTTTGGGTCTTCTCAGCTGGAAGAACCAGGAAATCTTTCTTGTTCTGAAATTTGTTTTCTCTAAAATTAATGTAGTGTCTCCAGTTCTCTTTGGTTAGTGTTTTTTTTAAATGTATATTTAGCTTCTCCGAGTCTTTCTATTTTCACTGGATTTCCTGTAGATAACCGAGAGTTGGGTCTTGTTCCGTCTGTTTACTCTAACAGTCTGTCCTTTAGCTGGTGTGTTGCTTCATACAGTTTGTGTTTTAGTTATTTCAAGCAAAAAGTAAATCCGGTCCCTGTTAGCTCATCCTAGCTGAAGAAGACTCACAGTCGTGCATTTTTGAGGGTGGAAAATTTGAAATATAATTCTAACATAAGATCATTATGTCGTCTATGACAAGAGGCAGTAAACATGCCTGAGATCAGAAGTGCTATTTCATTTAGAATAATGATAACATTTTAGATTCCATTATGACTCAAAGTTTTGAAAAGGTTATTTCTTTCTATCAAATACATGAGTAAAGATTCATCTAGGTATATTTAAATTAGAAATAAGTATTGTTTATCTTCTTATTGAGTAACTCCTTTATATTCTCCACAATGTTAAGCTTATAAAATACATATATTAATATTTTTTAATTTAACCCTCATACAACATATGCAAATTTTGTTCTTATTCCAAAATAAAGTAGAAGGAGAAGTATAATTTGAGTAAAGAAAACGGCACAATTGAAATGGTTGCATAGCGAGTAGATAATCTGGAATGTAAGCCTATCATACCTATCTCTGAATTTACTTTTCTTTTGTTAAAACATTATGCTTTACACATATATTTTTTCTTTCACAAATTTATTTTAAAATAAAAATTAGTTTGATTAATAAAAATGTTACCTTTCCCCATGATGATTTACATTAAACTTAAGATGTGAAGCTTGAGTTATTTTATTTTATTGTATTTCTCAAATAAAAGCATTAACAACCTTATGATATAATTACAAATCATACCTATAAAGCTTCATTGAAGGAACCACAAAGGGAACATTTAAGTTAATAACCCATGGTTAGTATTTGAAAGAGAAACTATTAAGATTCAAGCTCAATGATAAAGCATCCCTGCTTCAGTAAAAGTTCTAAGAGAAAATTATGAGTCCAAACTCCTAAGGAGATTATACTGCTATAGATTGGAACATAAATGCCCAGGAAGACAGATGATGAATACCCTTTAAAGTTCGTGAATCTTTAAATGCAAGCTGGAAAAATAAGCCTGCATTGAATTTTTATGACATTCCGTGCTCACTGGATACAAGAAAGCACAAAATCGATACATTTTTTACACAGTATCCAGTTATTATTGTAATCTCTAGTTAGAACTTGATAATTAAATAAAGTGCTTTTTTGTTTCTAAGCCATTTGGAAAAATTGTTTTAAAAACGTTGTGCAGAGACTGATTTAGACAAATAGTCACCACACACATAATCTTTTATACTACATCATTAGTTTCTCCATTTGCAAAATTAATAGAGACTAAGATGAATACTAATTTAAACATATTTGGTGGAAAACCGTTTCTTCCTCCATTGAGATATGATTAATAATTATAATACGTAATGTCTAAATATAATCTAATGAGCCTGAAAACACTAAGTTGAACAAACATATTAGCCTTGTGGCATGAGCCAGGTAGGGCTCTTCAGCTCCGGTCATTTCCCCGTAACATATGCAAAAGCAATGGCGTTTCACGCCTGCACTGAGACAAAAGGCTTTCCTTCTTCTATTTCTATTTCTTTCAACAGCAGCCACTGATGCAAGTTCAAAAATTCGGGTTGAACAGTAACTTTTTTATTACAGTTTAACGGGAGGGAATCTCACCGTGAGGGGTGTTTAGAAAGAGGACAGACAGAAAGTGCAAGTCTTCCAAACCTTGGTGTAGAGGAGTTATCTGCAGGTAAGTCTCATTCACAGTCCTTAAAACAAAAACCCCCTTTTCTTCTTTGAATGATTATGCTTTTTATTAATCTCCCCCCCAAATTTGTAAGTGATTCTATTTGGCATAGAGACACCAGTCTAGCAGGATAATCACTTTTCATTTTCATCTCTCTACATGTACAGGAGCAAACCATCTGGAGGAAGAGCTGGAATGAAGCCAGTCGGGTCTGCTGCTACGTTTAATTTAGCCACTTTTTATATGATGTGAATTGCATTTGAATCCCTGATCACTGTCAAATCACTGGCTTGTAGTTCTGCTCTGCAGTGTGTTAGAGCTTAAATACTGATGAAAGATATATGTTTATTTGTGTTTATGACTTAAATTGTTCATATCATTCAATGGAAAAGAATAAATTCAACCAGAATAAATTCAAATGCCAAGCATATTCTATGTATGCAGTATGTTATAGAGTTTATATATATATATATATATATATATATAATATATATAATTTTCTGCCATTGGCCCCTTATAATCTAGGGAACAAGATAGACACACATCCAGTAAAGTATAACACTATCAACATAAGATTACTTGTATTTTTTTCAGTTTGAAAATTATTTTTTAATTTATTTATTTTTTAAAATTTATGATTTTTTTTAATTTCAGACTTTCTGTCACAATTACAGTTAATTCTTTCCACAGTCCCCACTGAGAATATTGCTATAACTTCCAAGTTCACCGCTTTCCCCCTTAATTATCACTGAAGAGTGATCTTAAAGCACAAACCCCGTGTTGAATTTATCCCGATGCTAAACCCCAGCGACGCTCATTGCTCCGGAAAACCACAGCCCTGCAAGTCCCGGCCGCGTCTTCCAAACAGCCCACGGATTTCTGTCCTGCAGCCTCACCCCGAACTTGTCCCGGGGCAGCCGCACGCCCGTGAATTCCGTCCTGGGAGAAGGTAGTTTGGCGATAATTATACGGAGGTTACAGTCTCTTTTGCAACTGAGCCGTTTTTCCCATGGACCAAATCAACATTATGCTTAAAAATGCCCTTTGATTTTCCTGGAAACTTTGCTTCAGATGCTGAAAGTGTGGTGCCTTGTTGATTTCCACAACTACAAAATTTGCAGAAATTGGAAATCACTTGAGTTTTTCCTAGAAATATCTGTGTTCTGATATCTGTGTTTGATAATACTAGCACATGTTTTTAAAATCTGGCCATATTTGCCATATTTTACTTTTATTTTTTATTTGTATTGCTGATTTGGGATTGTCTTGCCATTAGAAAAAAAACATTTATTTTGTTTCTAAAATCTTAAGGCAGATTGGAACATTACTATGTGTGGGCCGTGAAAAGAGAACATTAAATAATACATCCCTAAATTTAGGGAATTTCAACTGCTTTGGCACCTGTTGGAGAGATATCTTTAGGGATGGGTCCTTCCTAATGGCCCTAAACCAGTGCCACAGACAGAGGGGCACAGTCTCTCTACCGACTGCAGTAAGTGCCCAGCCAGCAGGTTGAGAGCGTTTGGAGTGTAGAACCCGATCTGTGTTATAACCGATAGTGTCACCATCTGGAGTAGAGGGAAATTAAATCAACAAAGATTTTGCATGGGAAACAGGCCGTTCTGTCCCTAATTCGAAGACACGAAGCACCCCACCGCAGAGGGAAAGTGTTAAGTACGTTTTCAAAAAGCAGCAGTAGCATCAGCAGAACAGGTGATTCCATGCTGCTAAATGCAATCAAGTCAAAACTTAGGAGCACGTATCAATAGAACCCTGAACTTGAAGATCAGAGCGTTGGACACTTTAGGCACGTCTCTCGTCAAGTGCCACGTGGGCGCCTGTGCCATGTTTGCTGGGGCTTCGCTCTGAGGACGACAGCATGTCTTCTGGAGGTGCAGAGGGCGCTTTCTCCCGCAGCAGAGCTGTTGCGTCTGACTCCAACCACGCAGCCTCCCGTCGAGGGTCTCTCCTCCACTGCACGTGTCGGGCAAGAGGGGGCTTCCTTCCCTGGGTCCCTGGCCAGCTGAGTCTATGGGTGTAGCCCACCAATGAGAAGCATTGCGTGCGATTGCAAAGATGGAAGAGAATCGAAGCCGGGATGTTACGGAGCGGGAGGAAAGGACAGGGTTCAGCAGATGTGCGACTGGAGCAGGCTGGGGTTTCCCCGCAGTGCGAGGATTACGGCTGCGGCTCTCCTGTGGGTCCTGCCACCGCCTGACTGTCTGCGAGATTCGCCCACACAAGGCGGTGCCTTCCTTCCCCTTTAATTCGCCAGGTCTTCTGTGGGTTTGTGGGCACTACACACCCTGCGTTAGAGACCCTCCTGCCCAAAATACCTGCAGAGATTTTTCTCTCCCTGGCTCAACTCTGAGTGGTATAGTCATTGACCTTGAACTCCCCTGAATACGCTCAAAATGACCACGTGTTGATTGTTCCATTTACTTGGCGAAATCCCTTCCTTTGAATTAACTCTGTGACATTATTATCTTAAGGCCCTCGTTGCTGGGTCATGGTCATTGAATGCACAGTGTAAGCAGTGGAGAGAGTTCGTTTCCATACAAGTTAGCCTCACAGCAAAGGGAAATAAGAAATGCAGGACCTCGAGTATCTCCATCCTCAGCTGTCATTGCACCCCTTGTCAGTAGGAGGACTGGGGACCTGTCACAGTCCACACAGGCCATACTCAGAAGGCCCAATGAGAGTGAATCGTCCATTCACGTGGACGGTTTAGTAATTTGACTCCAGTGGAGGCTCCTTTCATTTTAAGGCCATTTCTCTCCACTCTCCTTTATTTTGTTCCCAAAAAATCTGGCACAGGACAGGCTCCTGAGAAGCAGAGTCTGAAACGGATTTTCCTGTGTAAATCGTGCGATGAGGCGTGCTCTGGGGAGAGTCCTGCGGGAAAGTGGGGCGAGCAGGACAGAGCAGGGAAGGAAATACCCACAGGTGGTGCAGGTCGCAGCCCAGTCTCTGCCCCGCCCGCAGGTGTGCACAGCCGCACAGAGTGGCTCCGCTCTGGGGCAGGGGGCTTCCCCCTGGGGGCCAGTTACGGGCTGTAGGATGCCCCCTGCGTAACAATTGTACGTGGTAACTGGGAAGGTATGTGACCTCACAGGCGTTCCTGGGGGCACAGCCCAGAGCAGGGGGAGGTCACCTGTCTGGGAAACAGAGCAGCCGTGAGTGATCAGCACCCACAGCCCACAGCAGCCAGGCCTGGAGTCACGGCCCCGGAAAGGGCTCAGGGCAGGTCACTTGGGGACCCACTGAATGCTGATTTTGAAGAGACAGCGCATGTTGATCTGGTCCAATGTCTGCAGGATACGAAAGACGGGAACTCATATGTCTCACCTCCTCTTCTTTCCCCGGCCATCCGTTTAGTTTTGAATCTTTAACGTATCCACTTTGTTGGTTCTTTCTCCTTCCATATTTCTTGATGTACGCACCAGGAAGTACGATACCCACGCACTCGTGCTCTGCTCTCTCTGTACCTGCGAGACCTACGAGGGTGTGGACTGCGAGAACCCCACGCTCACGTGTCTGTGCTTCCCTTTCCCCACTGACGACAGCGTCTGGATCCTGTCCGTGTCAGCGCAGCGAGGTCGGCCCGTCCTCCAGGTGTGTAGAAACCCCTTGTGCCCAGGAAACGTCATTTATCCACACGGTCGTTTCTCACCTGACGCCCGTTGGAGAGAGATCACCTCATCCATACGGGTGGAACTGGACCAGCCTGGGTGTGTCTGCGCTCGGCCCCTTCAGCAGAGACCTGGCGTCAGTGGAGCAGACAGTGCGCAGATAATCTCTTACCTGCATGAAATAGTAACACATCCACCCACTGGATCTGCAGTGTGAAGTCGGATGCAGGCGATTAGGCACACCTGTGAAAATCCTCACCTTAGATGTATCAATTAATGAAACTAACAATAACGTCAAAAAATGTTATGCAATTCAAACATAGTCCAACAGATGGACCGTACAACAAAGGAATAGGAATAACTGAAAATCACAAAATGTCTCATTGTTCTCTTTATGAATAAAAATAAGAATTTCTAACAGTGCAGCAGGCTCATTTCATAAAAAAATGATTCAATTTACATCAATTGAAGGCAGTGGTAGTCTGATTGGCTTACATCCCATTATATTAAACTCAATTTGTATCTATCTCAGACCTCTGATAAATCAGCTCTTAGCAAAAGCCCGAGGGTTAAGGGACATTTTACGAGGCACCGTAATAGAACACCTGATCCCGTTGGTTTTCTATCGTGTGACCAGAGACCAGATTCCCGTGGACGACTGATACAGGCGAAATGTAACAGCATCACTTTCACCCTCGTACTCCGGGTGAATAAAGCATCTTGACCTCCGAAAGAGATACGTCTGCTCATCCTGAACTTAGATTCTACCATGGAGAAGAGAAACAGCAATAATAACACTAACAGTAGATTATGTATGTATTCTCAAGTTAGTGCAAAATATATCTTAGCAAAAATTGCTTGAACTAGAAAATCAAGCCAAAAGCACCACCTATTCTTGGGGGGTACCACGTCTCAGAAAGAGTTAAGATTGTGGAAGTTGATACTTTCCATCCTCCTTTTTGACCTCGACCACAAAAACCTTCTTACGTGCTTGTCGCTTGCCCAAGTAGACTAATGAATTCAGGATATAATAGGTCCCCGAAGTGATTTGCATGTATTGATTAGATGTCAGGAATAAACTGCTGTGGGTTAAATTACCAGAGACACAGCGAATGGAGAAAGCACAATTGTAAGCATTGTTTAAATAAATTACTCGGCAATTCTTCCTGACACATGATTATGTCCCTCACACCTACCCACGGGCTGAGGACGTAGGGCAAGCGTGGCTGCCACCGCAGGTGGAAAGGACAGTTGGGGACAGGCCCTCATTCACTGGGGGACTTTGGCTCTAGAGAACGCTTTGTTTTCTTGCTAGAACTACAAAGCAAAGGGTCCTCGTGTATAAGAGTAAAGAACCTTTAATAAAAGGCAGACAATTCAGAAACAAAACTGAACTACGATTACAGGACTTCATTGTAGACTATCCAACACCATTGCCTCTACGTGGAGGAGGTTGAAAGGAAACAAGAGAAAGTTCCAGCGCTAGGCTCAGAGGCCCTTCGCCAGAGAAAGTGTTTCAACAGGGTAAGGCAAGAGCCGCTTGTAGGAAAGTCCACGCGGTCCCAGCGCCCGCCGTCCTCACGCCTGTGCAGAGCTCCTCAGAGAGATTCGCATGTGCACAGCACGGGACGGCATCACGCCCGGCCAGACACGCACCAGCCCTGCCTTGTCGTGTTGGCCCGGACAGCACAGCGAGCCACGTCAGTCACTTCCTGGCACCGCGCAAGCCCCGCCAGCAGCTTGTGCCCCCACGACTGCCACCATGCGCAGTCCTAACCTTTAGTTCCTTGCAGGTTAAAAATGTCCAGTCTCCGAGGATTTCCCACTGGAAGAGTGCTCTGTGTGTCAGGGGGGTTCTAGCCGAGGCTTTTCCAACGATCAGACCAGACCAGCCTGACATACTGACACCTGTTATTTTAAAGTTGTGTGGGACCACATACAACGCAGGAGACCACACGCAGCATCCGTGAGGAAGACGACGCAGACGTTACCCAGCGAGGAACACACAGGGCACCAGGAAAAGAACAGCAGGTCTGGGATCATATCCCATCAACAGCATCGGTCCCAGGGAACAGCATAGAAATTCATTCACAGTTCTGAGGAAAGAGGATTTTGTGGCTAGAATCTGGACGAGGACGTCTACTGAGTCCTGACTATGATAAAAAATAAACCCAGCCCAGCTGGAGCCCGAGAAGGCTGCGGCCCGACGTGCTACAGGAGGAGAAAGACAGAAGCATTCGAGTGCTGCCAACTCAGTAGCCGCGAAGGGTCTGGCGTGTGCCCCGTCTGCAGTCCAGCGTGTGAGCTGACCGCAGTTTCACAGATGAGGATAGAAGGCCGTGAGTCTCCGGGGTCAGACACGAAGGGTGTTGTCGCTCACGACACAGCAGGCAGCAGGAGGCTGTTCCACAGGGGTTCCTGGCCCCCCAAGTCCAGCGTGAACCCTGAGCAGTGGCCGGGGGACATGCCCACACGGTGCCTCTGTGACTCAGCCCAGGGAAACCCCGTCTCGAAAGGAGCAGCTGTCAAACCTGCCCACGCTTCGCCCCTAGAAACACGTCATCCTTGTCACCGTCAGGAAACGAGTCTGCCCTCTGCCCAGGAGCCAGCACGACCGTGTCCTCCCCGAACGCTGCTATTAAATAGAGTCCAGGTGGTAGATAGAATGAAAATGGAATGGTTTTTCTTTTTTTTTTTTACTTTTTATTCATTGAGTAAAAACATATGAGGTTCAAGTGAAGAAGGGATATAGACCATGATTATTCACACAGTAAGACAATAGAGGTAATCACGAATGCCAAGAAAATAATTATTTTTCAAAGAGTTACGGACCAAACAGGGAGCTAAAAGGTGGCAAGGGTTTGAGCAAGTGAGTTTGCTCGAGAAAGAAGGTGTTGGGAACATTTCCGTGGGTGGCGGGTGGGCGGATTGTGGCGCTGAAGTCTCTGGAATTACAAACCAATGTTTATGGAGTATTAATAATGTGAATGCTGCTTGTTGCTTTTCATTTTGAAATTAATCTAAAAAGCAAAACACACAGTATTTATCGGGTTATAAAAATAACACAAACGTAATTAATCCTGTGAAAGTAAAAAAAAAAAAGGCAGATAGTTAAAAGCTAGAAGGCGGGAAAAATTGATGAGATTCTCTTCTTATCAAGTTAGGAATCTAGAAATATTTTAAAGTTAATGAAAGAAGACATGAGTTTAAGAAGATATTACAAATTATGAACAAATGAAATAGGAAAAACATTGTGAGCAAAGGAAAAGAAGGGAGCATGGGAAGGGAAGGAGTGGATGCGTTTTATTTTTACCTATCAGAGAAAGAAGTCTCTAGATAAAGCTGAGGAATGGAAAAATAGCTACAAATGTAAGAGATGGTAAGGTGACCTCCGTATGAAAGATGAAGTGGGATAGTTAAATGTCTTTGTCTCTGAGTGGCTTGATCAGTTGGGGGGAGGGAGAGGAAAGTGTGGATTTTAGTACAAATTCTCTGTATTGTTTAATATTTTGATTCTTGTAATAAAAAGATCTAGAAGATGAGACGTTTCTGAACAGTCGTGCAGCACTTACCGACGGGGAATGTTGTGAGAAACGCACTGTTAGGCGATCGTGTCATTGTGTGAACATCCCAGAGGGCACTTATGCCTGGGTGGTCCCAAGCGATTGATTCCTTCCTCGGAGTCTCCGATTCTGTGTGAACAACCACGTTCCCTCCCTGCTTCTGACGGAGGTGTAGTGTGGCCCCTGCTCCCGGGCTCCAACCCACACAGTATGTGACTACTGAATACTGCAGTGGTATCTGTGCACCTAAACATAGCTAAACATAGAAAGGTACGTGAACATACAGTACTATCTTATGGAATCACCCTCCTGATGTGGCCTGTCCTAGACTGGAACTTTGGCCACAGATGACTCTATTATGTAGCTAATTATGCAGGAAATGGGAAGACGGCTAGAAATTTTTGGATGGTCTCAAACCCAGGACAGACGTACTCCATCATAACCATTCATGGAACTTGTTAAAAAGATAGGTTGTCCCCACCTTCTCAATTCCGCTTCCGTAGGTCTGGGGTTCTGTCTGGGAATCTGCATTTTCAACCGACTTCTGAGGTTATTCTACTGCACAGCTAATTCGGGTAACTACGCCAAATATTCTCTACCCGCAGCTCTCAGCGGACCAGAACTCCCTGATTTAAATTAAGTCTCTCAGAAAGTAGGCGGCTTACACCGCCTTGAAGATTGTCATGTACCTTAAAATGGGCTGCAATGATTGTTACTGTAACTTAGTCTCTGCTATTTTCTGAGGGTGAGATTGGTTCTCAGGAGAAAACGGCAATGTTTGGTACCGGGATTATTGATTTTTCACTGCTGGGAAGTGTGGTTTCCACCCTTCATCCCAGTGTTGTTCTCTAGCTCGTACTGTTGGCTGTAAATGACTGGCAATACTAACCCCACAGATGGGAAGGTAATCGATACTAACAGATGCCAGGTGGACGGACTTTTGTGTGAGCCGTAGACGACAAGGTCATTCGCAAGAAGCTTCCATATCAGACGTCGTCTGCTGCACAAAGGAACAAACAGACGAATGTTTCCCAATAAGTCTCGACCAGGTCATTGGTTTCCAGCTCTAAGTGTGTGTCTGTGTGTCTGCGTGTGCAAGTCTATTGCATGTGGAGACAGACAGCGTCGTTTCCCTCTGCGTTGATTTAATCTTTCTTCCTGCTGCTCTGATCCCTTTGTCCTTCCAGTTTGCCCTCGCGGTTCAAGGAGGTGCAGGTGCCCTGAGTGGCCCTGTGTTCCAACCCCTGATTCCTTAAGTGAGGACTATTGAATCTTTTGTCACGTTGAGCTTTCCGGATAGTTTCCAATTTGTAACTTGATAAATGATGAGTCCCTTTATGTCTCATGGTTGAAATCAATAAGTGGCATTTTCACTGCTCAGAGGAAAAGGAAAATAAGGAAAAATTACAAAGAAAGGCATGAAAGGGTTAATATCTGCCTATTTGGGAGAAGAATGAAAAAGAGGGTCCCTGCGGGCTTGTACTTCATCTTACCGTATATTGAAATGTGAGCCACAGCCAACGGTCTGGTTAATAACAATCCATGCAGCTGTCAATCTTTTTGGCCGATGTCATCAATATTTCACACTACAAAATAACAACAATTAAGAACCAGGACCGGGGGATGCACTTGGGGCAAAAGTGTTTCTAACATGATAATGAAATCGACAATGTGGAGCCGGAATTTCCAATAGGCATTTGCAGAAAGTTGAGACCGTGATGTTCTTTTGCCAACAGTACAAATCACAGCTCTGTATTACAAACGAGAGCCACTGCCCCGGACAGATACCGCGATGTCAGTCTGAGAAATACAGACAAAAGCAATCCTGGGAGAAGTAACTGCACTAAGGCCAGTTCATGGGATTTACCACGGGCCGGGCGCTGTTTTATATACAAGTTGAATTCAAGATCAAGCAATACTCTGAATTGAGCAGATCTTGGCAAATTCCTGCTTGATATACAAGCTGGCTTGCAGGGTATAGGAAAACAAAATCATTCCCCTCTACCCCTATTCAATTTTGATAAATTTTAGGAAAGGGGAAATTGTTTCAGGGTGAGTGACTTGAATTAGGTTACCATGTCAGGAAGAGATTTTAGCTGCAAACCACCCAAACCGACTCCATTCAATTAAAGTAGAAGAAGAAACATTCGAAGAACTTTAAGGAGGTGCTTAACATTGCTGAAGAATCATGTTACGTTTTCCATTAGTGTTGCCCTCCACCTGGACCACGTGCCTTCTCCTCCTCCTAAAACTTACAACACCTGATCTAAACTCATCATGTGTGTCTGTCTCACACACACACACGGAAAAGATGAACAAAAACAAAGCCACTACAAAGATGCCACCAGAACACTCATCCACGCACCTGTGTACCTGTCCAAAGTCTCCAATGGTCCTTCCCTTTGTTCTCTACCATAAATCCGTAGTTTTCAAAGTGTGGTGCCCTGGCCGGCAGCGTCGGCAACACGGAGGTGCAGATGCCCTTTGGGGGCTGCTGACTCCCGGCCTGTCCCCCCGGGGCAGCTGGCCCCTCCCCCGGCTCTGAACTTCGGTGAGCCTGCCGCTCAGTCTTCAGTCTTCCTCACTTACAGTCCTGTCCTCGGTGGCCCGTCTGGCCCCCCGGCGTCACAGATCACCTACCTGCTCATCTTGGAATCCTGTGTGTTTAGCGCTCGCTGCCTTTGTGATTTCTAGACTCGTGTGTAGCACCCGAGGGACAGTTCAAACTCAGGTCGCAATTGCTGCATTAAGAAAAAAATTACGCAAAATGTAGTAGCTTAAAACCATAGCCATTTATTAACTAGCGATCCGTGGCGAGGTGGTGACCTCACCAGGCCCAGCTGGGCTGGCTGAGGACGGGCTTTCTGGGATCCTTGGGGTCTCGGCGCTGGACTGTGCGGCCTCTCGTCCTCCGAAGGCCGTCCTACGCTCCTCCACATGGCTACGTGGGGAACGAAACACACAAGGACGTTTGCATCTGCTACAGTCCGTAGTGAAGGAGTCACAGCCGACTGGGAAACGGGAGCGAGGAGACAGACCCACGTCTCCGTACAGAATCTGCTGCGTCCATGTTCACGAGCCCTGACGCAGACGGTGGAGGAGAATGGAATCATTCTTGCCAGCAATCTAGCACACGTATTGTATTTGGAATCTGCCTAATGGGAGGAAAAAATAAAGGATGTGGAATAAGCTAAAGGGATGACTGGGTACCTTGTCGCAGGAAGTCATTGCCTGGGAAGATGATTTATTTGATGTTGCGGGGTATACAGCTTTGCCTTTGAGCTACAATGTTCATAACTCTGCTATTTATGAATTTATAGAATGTACAAGCACATTCTTTTGTAGAATAACAAGAGTGTGGTTTAAGCCTGCAGATAAAAAATACAAATGCTTCAAGGAACATTGTTCTAGTACTAATTATCCAACAAGAGTAGTGCCGAATTTTACAGAGTACAGCAATAAGCTAGTGCTCCACAAACCATGCTCCTCAAACTGGGCTAAGATATGCACCCCTCAAGCGTTTCTATTGCAGAAACTGCTAGTTGCCACCCAATATCTAGTTCCCCATTCTGCGCTTATAGACCTTCCTTTTAGCCGGTGCAATTTGCTCAACTGAAAGAAACACTGTGTTTCCCAGCCTCCCTACCAATAGGTACAGTCTTGCCGTTCAGTTCTGACCAGTGGAATGTAAGCGGGGACATTTTCTGCTTTGCTCAGAACATCCTGATGAAGCGAGGGGAGCTGGGCACATCCTGCTTTGCCCCCTAACGTCCTGCTGCCTGAAACTGAATGTGATTTGCTGACAATATAGCAGCATCTCTGCTCGCGAGGAACGCGGCCAAACACTGTACATAATAACCTGAAGCTCTGGAAGGACTGATAACACTTCGTAGTGACTCCTGTTTTTTCATTTGCTAAGACAACAGGCATGAAGTTTAAGTGTGAAAATGGTCGAACTCTTGCACAGAAGTGTAACTTGTTGAGAACAAGATAAAGTCTTGAAACATGCATTTTATTTACAACTTGAGTGAAACATGCCAACTGTTCTTCATCTGTAGAAATCTGAAAGGAGAAAAATTTTCCCCTATTCTGTGGGTTTTACTGTTAATAATAAAGATAACTTCTGTTGCTATAGATACAAATGATCTCAGTAGAGTCTCACAAACATTCTTCAAGGTTTAAAAGTTTATCTTCATTAACAACGAGAAACAATGCCCAAAAGTCTAAATCAGTTGTTCCTAAATACACAGGGGCAGAGACAGGTCCCAAACATAGATACTCTGACTCCAAATCAGCGTTCTTTTAATACAAGGATTCCCTTATTAAATAACACACATTTACATCCAAATTCAAAAACAGGGTGGGAGTCTAATGCCATCTGCCATCTGAATTCCAAACTATGCTGATTTTTATTTGTAATCAAGGTGGTCTGGACCCTGGTCAATGTTAAGAAGCATAAACAAAATCATCCAGTCGTTATAAACTCTACAACATTAATAAGAAACGATTATTGCTTCCTCATGGATGAATATCCTCCATTCTTTCCTGGACAAGGTTGGCAGTTGCGTGACGATGACATCAGCTGGGCTGTGGAATTCGGTCGTACCGCGGGGAGTGAGTTAAATCCAATTGCCACACTTGGAACTACTTATCCCTCGTCATGAATGCCTTGACTCATTGGAACCCACGGGCAAAGCCCACAGTATTCTGCCAGAATGAGATATTTCCACCACAGTCAAGCAGGGATGAGAATTGAATATACTGTATCAGAATTCCTATTTTTCATGATTGAGGTTAAAAAAAAAGAGCGAAGGACCAAATCAATTTTCTGACCCGGTAAAACGGCTTCATATCGTCTCCGAAATGGAAGACATTATCAATGTAATCTATTTTAAACTTTTTTACACTAGGTCTCAAGTAGAAAATAAAACTCTTTTATCAGGTGCTCTTACAAAGGAATCGTTTTTTCCGTTATTAGGCAGCAAAATTAGCATATTTAAGAATGAAAACACTAATTTTAATACAGTCTATTAGTTACAAGAATCCACTCTCCTTCTAGTCATAAAATCAAATTTGTTTTAATGCTTAACATTTATGATGCTTTGATGAAAAAGAATGCTGAACTGTGGTCAGGAAAAGAAGTGAAGAACAGTGTTTTGAATGAATAATGTTATAAGCATTTTGCAGCCATTTGGAGCCGTCTCTTAGCACTTTTATAGAGATAGGGGACCCAGACTCAGAAGTCGGGGTTCTGACCTCTGGCTTTGAGCTAATCGCAAAACTCTTCTGAAAAATTGCTGATAGTCTTTTCTGGTATGATAAATATATTTTTTCAGAAATACTGATATTCTCACTTTACTACTAAATTCAGATCCCTTACATTGGCTGGAAAATATATAATATATACTATATATAATATACTGACTCTGCATAATAAAACACACACACAAATCACTTTTAGATGTTAAACCACTGTGATTTGGGGGTTTATTGGTTTGTGTGACATAAGCTGGTGAGTTGGTGTCCCCGGCCTGTAGCAACACGTGACCACAGACTGGGTGGCTGGACACGGCCCCTGTGACCTCACAGCTGCAGAGGCCGGATGCCTGCCGGGGTGTCGGGGGGCTCAGAGGGAGACCCGGTTCCACACTTCTGTCCTCTCTCCTGGTGGCCGACGGAAATCGGTGGCATTCTGTGGTTGGCAGACACCCACTCCCATCTCCATCTCCTTCACGTGGACTGTTCTTTGTGTGTCTCTGTGTCTCAAACCGTCCTGTCTTTTCTCTGGCAAGGACGCTAGTCATTGCATTTAGGGGCTACCTGGGAGATCTAAGATGATCTCGTCTTGAGATCCCTAATGCAATTGCATTTGCAAAGACCCGATGTCCAAACACGGTCACCTTCACAAGTGCCAGGGTTCAGGATGTGGACATCCCTTTGCAGGGGCCACTGTCCCACCCCCTACCCTGGCTAGTCCTGACTGGT
>CM052453.1:560134-647691 GCA_028533085.1 Varecia variegata | reverse complement strand
ACCAAGGAACAAAGCAGGACAGTGGGGAAAAATAGTCTTTGCAATAAATGGTGCAGAACAACTGAACATCTGCATAAAAGAGAAGGAAGGAAGGAAGAGAGGAAGGAAGGAAGGAAGAAAGATCTAGACAAAGATCTTACATCCTTCACAAATAGTAACTCAAAATGGATCAGAGACCCAAAGATAAAGTTAAAAACTCTAAAACTCCTAGAAGATGCCAGAGGAGACAAGTCTAGATGACCTTGGGTATGGCGATGGCTCTTTAAATACAACATCAGAGGCACCAGCCATGAAAGAAATAATTAATGAGCTGGGCTTCATTAAAATCAAATCTGCGCGGTGACAGACAATATCAGGGGGAGAGGAGCGGGGACACACGCTGGGAGGAAACACTTGCAGAGGCGTATCTGGTGGAGAACGGTATTCAAAACATACAAAGAACTTTTAAAACCGGACAATGAAAAAACAAAAGACCCGTTTAAGAAATGGGCAAAGTGTCTGAACAGATTCCTCAGCCGAGAAAGCTAAACAGGCGGGAAATAACGTGGGGAAGCTCCGAAGTGCGCGTGCTTTGTGAAATGCGCATTAACCCCCAGTGAGACACGGCCACGCCCTCCTAGAGTGGCCCGAACCCAGAAGGCCAGCACCGCGCGTGCCACAGGACGTGGAGCCGCGGGAACTCTCGTCACTGCCGCCTGTTTGGAGGCCAGTTTGGTGATTTCTTATGAAACCAAACCTGTTCTTACCACATCTCAGCAATTGCTCGACTTGGTATTATTAACCCAAACACGTTGAAAACTTGTGTCCAGCCAAAATCCTGTACAAGAACTTGTACAGCAGCTTTATTCATTAATACCCAAACTTGGAAGCAACCGAGATGCCCTTCAGTAAGTCAATGGATAGACAAACTGCGGTGCATCTAGACCATGGAATATTGCTCAGCATTACAAAGAAATGAGGCCGGGCGCTGTGGCTCACGCCTATCCTCTCAGCACTTTGGGAGGCCGAGGCAGGAGACTCTCTTGAGCCCAGGAGTTGGAGGCTGCAGTGAGCTGTGACCCCACACTGCACTCCAGCCTGGGCAACAGAGTGAGATCCCGTCTAAAATAAAAACGAGAAAGAAAAAAACAATTGAGCTATCCAGCCATGAAATGACACAGAGGAAATGTAAATGCATATTATCAAGTGAAAGAAGTCAATCTTCAAAGGCCGCCTACTGTAGGATTCCAAATATAGGACATTCTGGAAAAGGCAAAATGATGGAAACAGTTTTAAAAAGACCAGTGGTCTGGAGGGATGGGGAGAGGGATGCACAGGCGGAGCACAGAGGATTTGCAGGACAGTGGAACTACTTTGTGTGACACTGTAATGGCTGGGACGTGTCCGACACCTTTGTCCAAACACACAGAATGTGCATCACCGGGAGTGAGCCCTCCTGCAAACTGTGACTCTGGGTGATGCTGCATCAGCGTCGGTTCAGGATGACAGCAAAGCCACCTGTGGAGCACTCGCTCCTAGTGGGAGGCTGTGGCGTGTGGGGGAAGGGGTACGGTGACTCTCTGTGTACCTTTCACTCGGTCTTCTTGTGAACCTGAACCTGCAATAAAAATAGAACAATCATAAGTAAGAATTTAGTGCCCATCACGCTTAAGAGTTTGGTGTGTTGAAATACTGGCCTTTATCATAAATCCTAAATTACAAAGGCAAAGAAGCAAAGACGTTGCCTTGCGCAGAGAAGCTAGCTCCAGGTAAAGAACTCTGGGTGGGTTCTTCTTAGGATCACACTTTTGTATCTTCTTCTCTCTAATCATAGATCCTACCTCTCCAGATAAATCCTGCTCCATTTTCTTCTGTCTTGGTTGAAGCATTGATTTGGGAGCAGAATGTCAATTTCTCAATTTCACAATTTACCTTCTACTTGGAAATAGCGGGTGTGTGTATGCCCTCCCAAGTGATCTGGTTCCATGCCCTTTGCACTCAGGGCTCTTGAACCACAAATAAATAATAATTGTAAACAAATGCTCGGTGGATAATCGTCCAAGAGCGGACCAAGAACTCGAGGGCCATGGCTTTCAGTGCAATGTGTGCCTGGCTTTTCAATTGGAAAGAGCTTGTCAATTTCCTGACATTCACAGCGATGCTTCCTTGTTTCCACGGTGGATACATTGTCATTACCCTTAATTGGTGTTAAGTATGAGCACCCTGCCAGGGGCTGCCGGTCACCTGCAGATCCCATTTAAGTGTCATTAACAGGACTGTTTACACTCCCTGTACAGAATAAGTTAGAAATATTATAGGCGGTGAGCTAAAAGCACTCAAAAAATATTTGCATTGTGTCAAATGCCAGCCTCTGCACAAGCTAACAATATATTTTCTCCCTGTAACTATGAATGCTACCCATTTTGTGCCTTACATTGCAATTTTTGTTTAAAACACATTATGGCCTGCAATCTCAGTTCATTTGGTGCTAGTCTGGTGTATGGCCATCTTTCATATCAGAAATTTCAATCTAAGTACTGATCGCCGGGTTAATATTATAGAAAGTGCACCCTGGGGGGATATAAAGAGATGGTTGGATTTTAGGACCTAGTAAAATAGTTCTTTGATTCAAAACAGGAATAGTTTAATCAACAAAATGACTCAGAGCAAATGTGCCCCTTCTTGGTGTTTCAGTTTATTTGAGTGATAACTTCACCAAACTCTTACAGTTTTCATCGTGCACTTTTCTTTGTTTCAGATGTTAACGTTAAATGTTATATTGCCTTTCTATTACTAGAAACATAATTTGATATATCTCGCTCTACAAATGGATGAAATAAAATAAATCTCAGTATTTTTGTAAAATATTTAGAAGTCTCACAGTAGTTTCCCTTGAGTCCACCGTGGGGTGGATTATGGTGGAAACTGTCTTAGAGTGTCGTCTTCCGTGTGCCCAGCCCCTGCCCCTGTGTGGGCTGTGACAGCTCCTGTAATAGGGTTTTGTAAGGTAGCACATCTTCCCCGGGAAAAGCCGTGCACCATTTCTCCTGTGTAGCGTTTCCACACACGGTCATGATTCAGTAACGCAGCGGAGACGGTGCAGACAGCTCCCCGACTCCAGGCCACCTGCCGCGCGCTGCGTGCCTTGCGTGGCAGCCCTCACAGCAGCCCAGGGGGAGAAGGGTCCCCATCCTCGTCCTACAGTCTGGAGAAGCTGGTCTCAAAAGACTGGGCCATTCACTGGAGGCTCCAAGGAAAGGGGGTGATCACCGTGGAGCCTGTGCGGCCTGTCGGGGTTCACCTTTCATGCTGCCCCCCAGGTTTCCGCCACCTGCTGGGACTCTGCCCTGTGTTGCAGGAGGGGGAACCCTAAGGTGGAGCGAAGCATGATCATTCTTCCGGGGGGTGTGGCTGCATGAGGTCGGCGTGCTCTGGCCCCTGAGAAGGCCCCGACAGACGGCAGAGGAACCAGCCACCGTCCCCAGGGTGTTCCTGCCTTGTCCCCGCTCAACACAAACGCACGGTGTAGCCCTCAGAGCAGGGGGGCGGCCTCCCTCCCGGGGCCGGTTCCACGGCCCTTCCAGGTGGGGCTGAGCCCTGGCACAGGCATCTGGCATGAGGTGCTCTCCCCAACAAGGTCGCTGGTGGTGAGGGCTTAACCATGCGCTCGATAATTAACCAAATATTATTTTGGGCATCTTTTTGAAATAATTTAATATTTTTGCTTAATTTAATGGCAAGATCTTCAAACACACACACCACACACAGGCACATGCACACACATGACATACTACATACATACCACAACACACACACAGAGACACACACATAACTTTTTTAACCCAATATCCCCAAAAGTTAGTGCACCATTTCTTCTCTTCCCTTTTCAGTAAAACTCCCTACAAAAATTGGCCGCACTTGTGGGTCTCGGATTCCTCTTGTTCCCTCTCATACCTGCTCCATCTGGTGCTCCACGCCCACCCCCCTGACACCACCTTCCCGGGAAAGGACGTCCCCAACTGCTGTGGACGGTGCACTGGGCAGGCCCCGCACCGGGAGCGTCACGGGGAGTTTACCCCTTAATCCACCCAATGACACAGAGCTACATCCATGTAGCCCACTAAATGTTACATTTTGCAAAAGAACAATGGCTTGGGACATCCCAGTACTTTATATTATTCTAAGTTTCTGTGAGAGACCCATTAACTATTCCAGTTAAGCTGATACGTGCTGTGAGAACTATTGTTCTGATTTGTTTAGACCTGTTCGTAGCAGAATGTTCCCAGTCGTGGAAGTTAAATGCTGAAGGCATGCCGTTTAGTATTTGCAAGCTCTCCCGGAGTATTTCAAATCATTTCAATGTTTTAATGCCAGATGTATGCATTGCACAATCCTGATTATCTGTTTGTGAATTAACTCACAAAAAGAGATCAAATGTAAGGAATTAGCACAAACTGGTTTAATCCATAGCGTGTTAGAGCCAGAACCGTTTTTCTCCTCTGAGGTTATTTCTCTTCGTGTGAGTTTTTCTCAGCCCTATTGATCAGGTTGAGAAGGCCGACGGGTGATTTAGCATCCCCGGGGCCTCGGCCAGCGCCAGGGCTTCCTCCTCGCCCCGGCGCTGCCGGCCTCATGGCCGATCGCCCCTTTATTGTGTGGGCTGAGCCTGCCTGGAATATTCCACGTTCTCACTCATTTGCAGCCAGGAGCACCCCAGGAGGAAACCCTGCTCCCGTAATGATGTATTGGCAGGGCAGAGGGAGCCTGCACATCATTACCGAATTAAATATCCGTCTGTGAGGCTCGGGGACGGCATTGCGCCACGCTGCATATTAAATCCAAAAGGAGCTTGGGAAGAAAAAACAGCTCTTGTTACAAATTGATTAACCATCACCGGACCAAGCATGGGAGAGGTTCTCAATAGTCCTTATTGCTTTCTTGTGGTCCTTCTCCCAGCCCCCTCCTCTTCCTCTTCCTCTCCTCCTCCTCCCCCTCCAGTTTCTCCCCTGTAAGGGCCTCTAAGGCATGTGCACCCACACCGGCACACGCACGAACACATGCGCCTTCTATAGAAAGGCCTGGGCTGGCATTTCGACTCTGCTGTTGGCCTCATGAATCGATCTCTGCTACTGTTCCTCCACCTGGCCCATCCTCTCCTGACTGTGTGCTGCATTTTGGTGGCAGCATCACCCCCGAGCCAGCCTCTGAGCTGCCCTCGTTCCTGGAGTCTGCCGTAGAAATGACAGCAGTACCAGCAAGTATGTGGTGGTGGTGGTGGGTGGGGACAGCATTTCACTATGTTTATACCTTATAACTCCACTGATTGCATGTTATATTCCAGCCATATCATTTGTCATTGAGATTAAAATAGTAATGTCGACTTTCAAATCCATATCTGATCCGTAGTGTCCATAGAAGTGACTTTATAATTCAGGCACACACAGTCTGCAACCACTTGGGACAGTTTCTCAGGGTGGGGTGCAGGCGTCTTTCCTGTGTAGTGTGTCCACAGCCGGGAGCGTCACCCGACGTCCCCCTCTGGCCAGACGTGCTGAGTTAAAGCGAAGCCATGTCAGGGCCTCGGTAATTCCATTCCCAGATCCCAGATGTCCTGGGATGCACAGAGCCTCAGGCTGGACGGCCGTGCCCCCAGCACCCCAGGACGCGGGAGTTAAGCAGAGGGAGGAAGAAATGGGGCAGCCTGGGGAGAGAGGAAACCAGAGAGAGAAGGAAGAAAAGTCCGACTCCAGTACAAGGACACTGTAATTAACAGATGTCTCAGTGGGAAAAGTGGAGACACATTTGCTCTCTAGGACTCTGCTGCCCACATTTAGGGACAGGTAAGACCCTCCGGCAGTGGATCGCACCTCTGTGCCTCTCAGCTGGTGTACGCATGAAGTCTGGGGATTAAAACAACTTGTATTCTACGGTCCTGTACAGTTTGATCTCCACAACCTCACGGAGGTTGTGGCACGTCTAAAACACGCTGTGGGGGCAAGGCCGAGACCCAACACGCCTCCCTTTCCAAATGCTGACCCCGCAAAGCAGGTGGAAAACAGTACTGTGACACGCAGCAACAACTGTGCACTGCCCGGAAACCCCACGTTCTGAACCAGATTGTAAGGAGTCTGCAAAGTCACTTTAAAAATAAACCAAACTCAATTAATTGACTATAATCTGTTTAAGAGGATTAGCATAGCAAGAGAAAGAAAGTGTCAATAAGAATTAACAGAAGCAAGCTGTGCTCATTCAAATCGTGTGGGTTCCAGGTGACAAAGAAGCTCTGGGTTTGCGTCGTCCCCATATAACCACCGTGAGGATGGATACACAGGCCTGACACCGCGTGCCATTAGCACTTCAAACCAAGTAATTACCTCCCTTTGCTCTGACATCACACTGAAGAAGAAACCATCCAGTGATTTGGCTTCATATGTAGCTTTTCTCCAGGGAGATGGTGTGCCCACAGCCACCGGCCCGTGAGACTACTCTGTTTCACCTTGCAAATGAGCAAGTGCCTGTGTGGTTTTGTAACTGGGTCTCTGATTACGTCCACGGTTGGCATCAGGATCTCCAAGTCGGTCATCCTGTTCCCACTGAGAAGGGATTTCTGTGCAGGACGGTGCAGAGTCGCTCTGCAGTGCAGACAGATGACATCCTCTGTCTGCGTGTCCTGTCCCCCCACTGCAGAAGGAGGCTGAGTTGATTGGCACGGACTGTGCCTCACAGGGCACAGGAGCTGATTGTACCCCACGGCCTCCTCTCTCCAGTGATTGCAAAGACAAGATGACAGTGTGTTCCAATTTCTTCCCAACTATTGAAATTTAAATCTGCCCAGTTGATGATTATGAAGATAAAACTTTCCTGTTAATTTCAAAAAAAAAATGAGCGTTATCATCAATCCCTCCTGCGATTTGAAGAACTCTCGGTGACTTCCCTGGGTGATCGCAGACACCTGCTGATTGCTGGCGGGCCTGTGACTGGGCCCCCGCCCGGGGCTCCCCCCAAGGGCAGCTCTCACCACTTTTCCGTGTTGCAATTTGTCACCGTCCCGTAAACGCCCCTGGAGTCTCTGGCTTTTCTTGTCTTTGTTGAATTTATTGGCATTTCTCCATAAAGATGAATTATTTATCTGATGCAAAAAAGAAGGGATGGTTGGAGCTTTAAAAAGAATAAAATAATATAAAGCTGAAATTCTTTAAGACGCTTCCCAGGGCGTACTCCCATTAGAATCACGCATATTTTTGTTCAGTGCAACCGAACTTCCCACGTGACTGTCCCACTGACGGCACGGGTTGAGATTCAAATCACTGAATAACTATTCACAAATCGTAAGAAAAATACTTTGAGGTTTTATATAATCTATGATAAGGAGTGATTATATGATTTTATGTTAATGCCTTTTAAAGTGAACAAATGTGTTTCAATGCATTTAGCCAAGACTTCTTTCTTTTATTTTTAATTGGCACGTACTAGCTGTATACATTTGTGGGATGCAGAGTGATACTTTGATACACACACACACAATGTGGAATGACAACGTCAGGGTTTATGCAAACCCATCCCTCAAACACTCGTTGTTTCTTTGTCTCCTGAACATTCAAACTCCTCTCTTCCAGCTTTTTGGAAATATACAATAAATTATCTTTAACCACATGTGCCCTACAGTTGGCTGATAGACACAGACTTGCCGCTAGGTGGGGGGAAAAGTTCTAGTGGTCTTTAGCCAGACATTCTTGATAAGAAAGCTGCTCTTGGATTTGTAATCGGGGGCCTTGGGGACAGCATTCGTTCTCCCAGGTTTCTGCCACCCAGTGACGGCACCAGTGATAACTTGCTAAACGGCGCCCTTGGGTGCTGACAGAAATGAAGCAAGTCACAAGGTCACACGACAGACTCCCGCGCGGGAGTCAGCACTTGGCTGGACTCGGCAAAGAGCCCAGGTGCGGGGCAGGCTCAGGAAGCTGCTCAGTTCTGCATGGAGGACGTGCGCTAGGAGCCCAAAAGCACCCACAAATGACAGGTCAATGATAAAATGATTATAGCAAAGTAGCTAATGGGAAATATGCAGGGGCCTGTTGTTCCCATGTGCTATGTGCTCACGTCTACTCAGATTAATATGCACATGCACATGCACACATACGTCTGCGGGGGGTCCTGAAACCAATCCCTCGTGGACACAAAGGAACAACTGTCTGCACCACAACTTCTCTATCCATTCCCACACTGGGGGACTCGGAGGCTGATTCCACATCTTGGCCGTTGTGATCAGCGCGGCAGTAAACATGGGATGTTCAGATACAGTATCTCTTCCACATGCTGATTCTGTTGCTAGCACTGGGATTTTTGGATTATGTGGTAGTTTTTTTATTTTCTTAAGAACTTCCATAAAAGCTCAGCATAAACTGTAAAAAGAAAATCCTAAAGAACATTCCTGCAGCCTACATTGAATTCTGCAGAGTGAAAATCTGTGTTTAACTGTCTCCTAAGTCTGTTATTGGACTGGGCGACATGCGATACCCCTTGGTCATGACTGCCACGTCCAGGTGACGACAGACCACCGTCTTGGCAGCCGGTGTGTGAAGCCAAAGCAAACCCACCAAACTGTGTACAGTCTCCGAACCATCGCAACACATGCAGGGGCAGAGGCAGGGAGACCTGGTTCTTGGGTAGCACTAACGGGGAGTTTGCATGCGGTGTCATCTTCAGCAGACTTTCCAGGGGAAATACAACCTTTTTTTCTTTTTCTTTTTCTTTTTCTTTTTTTGCTTTCTGTTTGCTTTGGTCCCAACTCCACATAGTTCACTTCCAAATGTTTCACTTGCGTTTTTACTGACACAATTTACAAATGATTATTTCAACCCCAAAATAGTTGAAGTCAGATAATAATGTTAACATATTGTGCTGTCCAGACAGTTTATTCTAGTTTCACAAGTCAGTATTTCCCTTCTGCTACATTTGCAGGTATACATTTTGTAAAAAAACGCTAATTGGAAATGTCGGGGTTTTTTAATCTAATTAGTGTAATTGCTTAGACAAGAGGATCAGAAGTATTTATTTTTTTAATATAAGTTCATTTTCATCGTTGCCGAAAGGCTGTTGTTGATCCTGTTTCCTAGGTTACCATGAGCCTGGGGTTGTCAGGCCTTTGAGTCTCGACATCTGTGAAAACAAAACCCTCACAAATGTGTCAGGCGCTTGTCAGAGAATTTTTTTTTTCTTTTTGGTATCATTTGCTCAAAATTTTTTTTTTTTGTAAAACTTGAACTGAAGATTTTCCCCCTCATTATAAATACAGTCATGCTTGAGTCAATTCCTGTTTGAACTGTGATTTCTGGTAAATCTGAAATTCGACCATCAGACACACGGAGCTGCCGGCTCGCCGACCTCCGAGGAGCACACGGGGCGGGAGGTGGAGAGGTGGACGTCCCGTGCTCGGTTGGCTTTGGTGGGGGACGCAGGAAAACCAGGCTGACAGTGTTAAACACAAGCGATCTTTTGAGAACTTCTTTCCAAAGTTATGTGACAGAAATGCCCTGGGGAATTTTTTCTGCAAACGTAACGTGTTTCAATGCTCAAAGCTAGAGCAGCGTTGCTGGGGTGACTATTTGCTCCGTCCCGTGGAGGGTTCCTGCTCCCTCTCACGTCCTGGGGTGTCCCCATGAGGTGGAGCGTGGCCCTGTCCCATGGCCAGGCCTGGGTGTGTGGCCAGTTTTCACTGACGGGATTGAGTCATTGTGACGTCTGCCGTAGGGGAACAGGAGTTGTTAATTCCATTGTCGGGTCTGGCTTGACCTGTTGCCCGTGCCCTTTGCCATCAAAACAGCCTGTTCCAGATGTAGGATGCTGCCCCGGGGGCTCTCGGAGGAGAAGGCCCACAGGGGTGGCAACCTTGAGCGGACCTGCGGGAGGGACCACCGCGCCATGCAGCCCACGTGGGACTCGAGTGGGTCAGTCGTGCTGTGGGAAGCCAAGGGGGGCCGGGGTGGGTTTGACCTTGGCGGAGCTGGCTGCTCCTGTCCGGAGCCTTCAGAGCCTCCTCCTCCTCCTCTGTGCTGCCTGCAGGAACGGAGCCCAGGCCCACCCGCTGCGCAGGGCCCGCTGTCGACGGCCGCTAAGCCCCTCCGCTGCGAGTGGCTCCCATGACCACGCTGGGCTCCAGCCTCCTTCCTCCAGGCACAGCTCCTGCCAGCGGGTGGAGTTCCAGGGCCTGGGGCAGAGGCCGATTCTCCGTCTCTCTGCCTTGCCACCCTTTCACCAGCCCTGCGGGTTTGCGTCTCCAGGTTGTGCGACGTTAAACCAGATCCCTACTCTGCCTCCACCCGCGAGCTTTCCCAGCTCTGTCCATTCCCTTCCTCCAGATCTTCTTTAGTGAGCCCCACGCTTAACACCAGCGATCAGAAAAATGCAGAATTAAATGACAGAATGCCATTTTCTCTGCTATCTCTCCAATTGTATTAGGCTATTTCTCAAGAAAAGACATAAACTCCTTAACCATGAGGATTTACTTCTTGTACCTTTGCCATTGTGTCACATCTGCTGGGTGAGTCATTGTTCCTGGGCTAGCCGGCTGATGGAAAGTTTGGGGTCATGAAAGTGCAAATAGTACATGAAAACGTTCCCTGGGTAGGGTCCTCTCATTATTTTTTGACCACCCCTCGCTGTATTCCTGAGAGGAGAGCATTCCGCAAATTGTTCTCCAGAGAGAGCTGTAGGGTTTCCCTGGGGGCAAAGCGCGTGGGACAGGGGAAGGCTGCTGCCCCCACCAAGAAGCAAAACCCGCTGAACAGATAAAAGAAAAGAAGAGAGGAGTCCCTTGGGGCGGGGAGGGGAGGTTGGAACCAGCTTTGCAACTTTGCTAAAAACCTGCCACAAGTCTGTGACTGTGACGTGGGCTCCTCAAGCTGCAAATCCACAACTGCTCCACGTGTTCAGATTGGGGTCATTGAGGAAAACGTACTTCTTCAAGTTTGGCTTTTCCTTCACGTGTTGACTGACGCACCGCTTGTTACACATCGCTCGGGTTGGCACAGACCCATCCTCAGCGTGCACTAAAATCTCACCTTCAAGGAAAGTTGCGTGTCGTGGATTTGAGCCCTTACGGCTGTTCCCACTGTTTCTGTGATTGTCCCTGCAATGTTTCCGTGTTGTGCAGCAGATAGCACGGGACAGCTCCATGAATCAGCATCTTTTCCCTGAAGAGCCACAGTCTGAAACCGCGAGGACCAGACCGTAATGAGCGTCAAGGGGCCCTGCGGGTGGACGTGATTTCTGCTCCACTATAAAATTAAGGTTTGTGGAAGGAAATTGGGAACAATATTCCTACAAATACCCCACCCACATTTATGTCCCCGGAGGGCAGGTGGAAGGAACATAGCGGAGTGTGGACGAGGTCGGGGTGGGGGTCCAGGGAAGGCTCCGGAAGTGCCTGATAATGAGGATGCCTCGAAATATCACTGATAACTAAATGGCATCAAATGCACGGGAAAGGGGCAAAAATGACCCGTCTGCTCTGCTGGGGAGGGACACACAGTCCACGTCCCCCAGAGAGGCTGCAGTGGCCCCTGGAGTCCACAACCGCGGTTCACAGAGAGAGAGGAGATCAGACACAGTTTCAGAGTCAGGAGGATGAAACAGTTTATCTTTCTGGTAAGAAGGAAGCCATCAGATAGATGGTTTGCAAATGCAGATGAGAAAATATCGTGATTTTCACTTCCTGACACCCACGTTACTGAGGTTTATCTCAAATACTTCAATTTCAGAGGCAAAGGTTAAAGTTGAAAGGCCACGGGAAGTGCGCGATGCGCTAGTTTTGGGGAGCAGAGGAGATCGCGGGAGGCCCCGGTCCTGCGGTTGGTGGATAAACAGAGCCTGTCGCAAAGCCTGGGGCAGCCACCAGCGTGAGGGGTTCCAGGCGTGGCTCCACCTGCCGGGGGACCCATGGGGTCTTCATCTACAGGTGTTCAAGCCACACCCTGGCTTGACATTCTGCAGTTTGACCACCAACAATTTTTATAGTGCTACTTCTTTACGGGAAATTGAAATAAAGGGGCGTTATACAGGAGGGGCACGTTGATCAGCGTATCCTGACACCTGCAATGTCTGCACCGTTAGAAAAGGTACTTACGCGACTGAAGCCAACCTTGACTAATTAATATTCACAAGGCCCTTCAGGTGTTTGGGAACCTTCTAGCATAAGGGTTGTAAATAATGCATCACGAAAGGAAAGATTTGGTAAGAGCAAAAGAAGAAATGGTTGCTTTTAGGAAGCAAGTAGAAAGCCTTAAAAGGTGATTTTGGTGCTAGAAAGAGCGTGTTTTTCTCTGCCCAGAAATCCACACACAAGACAAATTCCTGCTGGAAGAGGTCTCCCTGAGGACACAGAGTGAAATGCCAGTTTTATATTAGGTGTCACCACAAGTCACTCGGGGGTAGGTGGACAATTTTCAAATGTGCTTGAGAGAAAAGATTTTTGATTGAGTGCTGTGTCCTGGTATGGAAATTAGCATTTTATTTTCCTGCTAAAGGAGGGAGGCATTTTTGAGAGAAAAAAATAATAATTAGAAGAATGCATCAGAAAAAGGAATGTTCCTCTTCCCTTAAAATACATAGACATTTTTTTCTGGCTTTTTGGGACACTGCAAATGAATCTGTAAGACATACTCCCACCAACTCCTGTTTTACACTAATTATATTTGCATTAAAATACTGTTATCTTCAAAAGTAAGGAAAGAAGTCACCCTGGAAAAAACACGTGGTTAGTGGTGCTCTGGGCTGGAATGTTGGCACATCCAAGCATGAGAATGCAATCTGTCTTCCTCGAACGCTGCCGAACAGCAGAACGGCCTCTGACAGTGTTGGAAGACCCTTGCTGGAGAACGTCTCCCCACCTCCCTTGTTACAGAGTGTTTTGGCAGGTTTGAGTTTCTGGCTGAGTGGTTCCACTACCGAGGTTCCCATTCCGTATTTGTTATCGAGTTCTGCCGCCTCACTCATCAGAACCAGCATATTTTATGAGTCTTGTACTTGTCACTTTATGTTTCAGAAGTTCAGAAATGGTAGCAGGTGAATAAATCTTTTCTAAAAGGAAAGGAATATTAGATTTTTTTTTTTTTTTGGTCTTGCCTACTGATAAGAGAAACCACTTCCATGTTTTGTTTTTTTTTTAAAAGAGAGGTGAAAATCAATTTCTCATGCCATTACCTGAAATGCTATTCAGGGCTACATGATAACATGGTGTCTAGTAAAATGTAGTGCATATGTAGATAATGTGAGGAAATCTGGGTGTGAGCACTATCGGCTTTGAATTTCCTTGAAATTTCTGGCGTTGTGCAGAGCACATAGCTCAAGGCAAACTTCCGTATTTTCGTCTGAGCCATGTTCAAAGTCATTGCCTTTCCTAGTTCCTTGCGTTGCTGAAAAATAAAATGCGTTTCCACTTCCACAGCATCCATCATCCCATCAAGTAAAACAAATACCGTGGCCTTTGCAACGTAATGCACAGACATTTATGGTCCTGGGTCACTTCGTGTTTCCTTCAAGGTCTGATGGGTGGCCCGGCCTCCGGGAATTAGGCGATAAGATGTACTTAGCTCAGCCCGGCACCAGTGCCACACAGGAGACTGTATTGTAGCTTTCTCAAAGAGGAGAATGCATGCAAAAACTAGAGCAAGAAGCGATATACAATTTAAATTACTTAGCAAAAAAGATATTTCAGGACTTCAAATCTCACAGTTGCATAATTGTATTTATTGTATTAAGAAGTAATAAGCATTAAAGACTTATTTAAACTGCAGTGATCAAGACAGCAAGGCATAAGTGAAACAACAAAATAGATCAGGGGAACAGAATAGAAAGCCCAGAAATAAACCCACCCAGCTCTGGTCACCTGGGCTTTGACCAAGGAGCAAAGGCCGCCCCATGGGGAAAGGAGAGTCTCTTCAGCAAATGGTGATGGGAAACTGGACATCCACACGCAAAAAATGAATCCAGACACAGACTTACATTTGTTGCAAAAATTAACTCAAAATGGATCATAGACCTAAGGAAAAATGCAAACTGTTAACTCCTTGAGGATTACATAGGAGAACATCTAGGTGGTCTTGGATGTGATGATGACTTTTTAGATGAAAAACCAATGGCACAGTCCATGAACATATTGATTAGCTGGACTTCAAGAGAATCAAAAGTGTCTGCTCTGTGGAAGACGCCGCTGAGAGCCGGGAAGAGAAGCCCCAGGCTGGAGACACACTTGCAAATGACACGTCTGATGATGGGCTGGTGTCCAAAATATACGTGGAGAGCTCCTCAAACGCAGCAATAAGAAGCCAAACAACCTGGCCAAAAGTGGGCGGAAGACCTGAAGACACCTCCCCCAAGGAGAAGATGTACAGGTGTGAGTGAGCGTGTGAAACGACACTCCGCCTGGTATGTCATCACAGGGATGCAGATTAAAACGACAGCAGATACCCGAACACGCCCAGCACCCAGCGGGGAGGACACACGCGGAGCTCAGACAGCACGCGGGACAGCACACAGGACAGCACGCAGGACGGCACACAGGACAGCACGCAGGACAGCACACGGGACAGCACACGGGACAGCACGCAGGAGAGCACTCAGGACAGTATGCAGGACAGTATGCAGGATGGCACGCAGGACAGCCCGCAGGACAGCACGCAGGAGAGCACACAGGACGGCACGCAGGACAGCACACAGGACGGCACGCAGGACAGTATGCAGGACAGCCCGCAGGACAGCACGCAGCTGGGGAGGACGTGGAGCAGCAGGAGGTCTCGTCCCTGCTGCTGGGAATGCAAACTGCTGCAGCCACCGTGGAAACCCGTCTGGCGGTTTCTTACAAAACTAAACCTGCTTTTTCCAGACCATCCGGCGATGGCACTTCTTGGTGTTGTGAAGACGTCCACGTAGGAACTTGCACGTGGTGTTTGCAGCAGCCTTATTCTAACTGCCAAGACATGGGAGCAATCAGGGTGTTCTCTAGCAGATGAGTAGATAAATAAACGCCGGCACTTCCAGGCAACGGAATGTTATTCAACGCTGAAGAAAGTAATGCGTTATCAAGCCACGAAAAGACGTGGAACGGCCTCAAATGCGTCTTGCTAAGTGAAAGAAGCCAGTCTGAAAGGGCTGCATACTATTTTATGTCACCACATGCCATTCTGGCAATGACAGAACTACGGAGACAGTAAAACCATCAGTGATTGTAGGGCTGGGGGAGGGAGGGAGGAACAGGAACTCTCTGAACCTTTTTCTCAATTTTGCTGCGAATCTGAAACTGCTCTAAAATTAAAGTCTTTTTTAGTCATGATAAACATCGAGTTTATTTTTTCTAGCTCCCTGGCACTTGTTCTTTGGACACTGTATCTCTAGGCAGCCTGGGCTGGAGTTTCTCCCAAACAGGTGAACAAAACTGCCCTGGAGGCCACAGTCTCACCTGCCCGTGAGGCTGCTGATGGGACGAACCAGACTTCACAACTCACTGCATGGCACCATGCTCGTTCGTTATGGAGCAAACCTGGAGAAACGCCTTGAGCTTCCAAAACGTACCTTAGAAAGTTGGGACTTGCAGGTTCTAAAACACTAGCCGAAGTGCTTTGTGCCTCTCTTGGGAAAAATGTATCAAAAACCCTTTTATTTCCTCAATTTCTCCGATGTATTTTTACTTGAGGTGAGATACAGACAGATGAACATGTGTGGGTGTAGTTGGTTGGGAGTTGAATTCACCAATCTTATTTCAATAAGATGAAAGTGTTACCGTCTAGGAGACACGGTGTATGTTGGCATATTACCAATAGCAGGAGGATGTATGTATTTTCCTACCTTCATAACTGTTTCTAGCAGTGACTTTGAGAAGAGAATGGTAGGTTCAGACTCCTCACAACTGAGAATAAAAAGAACATTTTATCTGAGAAATCGTGACTGTTACAAAAGTCAGAGTGTGTAATTTTATTCGACAAGAAAAATAAAGAATTAAAGCACAGATATACAGAGATTTTAGGTGATGTTAGTATTGATTATTATACTTTTACATTTAATATATTTTATTTTTTATATTTTGGGTATTTTCCACAATAATTATGCATTTTTATATTTAGGGAAAATAATTTTTTACATCGATACTTTCTTTATATATAAAATGTTACATAATTTTCTTCATACAAAATTTTTAAATATAAAATGCTCTTTTATCTCAGTAAAATGTGCATATACACTCATAAATAACACATAGTTATAAACATAGAGGAACAAGAACAATTATACTGATAGAAAAACATTTATGTATAAATATGGCAATTCTCGATGTAAGATGAACATCAAATGTTACCAGTGCACATCATCTCTTGGAATAAAATCTTCCTAAAATGTGCAGAATTCCAAGATAACTTAGATTATTTGAATTTTAACATTATATTAATAAACTTTCAAGATATTCTTTTTTTAAGGATCCTTTCCTATACATAAGCTTCATTTCGGCTTTGTACTAAGTCTTGTTGCTGGGAATACTTTTTAATGCATTTCCCACATCAGACTTGTTTTATAATTTTGGGACTCTGGGTATAAAATGGTAAATTGGGATTATAAGCTTAGGTATACTTAATTACATGTCTGCATTTATTATTGGAATCTGACTTCTATATTACTGCAAGCTGAACCTTTATAACTTAGAGATATTTATTGGAAATGTCATAATTGGATAAAATCAAAATGACTTTATTTCACCTGCAGTATTCAGCAAAAAAAGGAGATCTTAGTCTAAACTTATGATTTACAAAAAATAATGGACAAAAAGTTAGAGGGAGCACAAGGCGGGAAAAACCCAGAAGAGGTGTGCTTTGTGGGTGGACCTTGCAACCCCACACACAGCTTGGGCTGTTCTGGAAGAATCTCATGGGAAACCTCGTAAAAATCACATTTCACACAGCGACTGCCCCATCAATGGACTTCCATGAGTTTGAAACTACTTCAGTTGTGTTAAACCATTCATTTCTCAACTGAATACTAACATTGTTAATACAGAAATTCGTAAAAGACTGTTTGATGACATGGATTGCTTTGCAAACATTTTAAATTACCAAAATGAGTTATAATACACAGCATCTAGTTAACCCATATGTTGTTTAAAGACACATATGGCTAGACGACTGCTGAAGGCTGTGTCTAGCATGGCGGGCAGCTCAGCTTGTTCATAACTATTGGGATCAATGCTTTTCATTCTCTTCTTTGTGCTCTTCTATATTTTCTAAATTGTCATTAGTGAGGCCAGTTTCAGAATAATTTCCACAATCGTAGTTTATATTCCGTAAAGAAGGCCATATATATTCTTTAAAATAAAAATAAATGATCTTCCTGGAAAAAAATAAAACCCCATTTATATATACTTCTTCCTTTTGTCTTTGGACTAAATACTGCTGTAAGAAAAGGTCAGTTTCTGTCATCAATCACAAAGGGTCCTAAGCGTGCGCACATGCACACGTACCTGTGCACAGGTGCAGAAAGGCTGTTGCTGAGACCCTACACACAATTCCTAGCAAGGCAGTGACTCACCCAGCTCACTGCGTGTGTTAGAAGTTGGCAACAGCCGTGCGAAGTGCAGCACGCAGGGTGGGAGCTGGGGACACAAACTGCATCCGGGGGTCACTTAGTTCTTTTTAACCAAACGCACTCTTCTTTGTCACCAAGCAGTTCTTCAGTGGATCTAAGGTTTCCATAGAAGAAAGCGTGAGTTGTAATTAAGAAACATGACAACTAGTGTGTGGCTATGTCATTGTTACATTCTCACCACGTGTCACGTCTGCGTCACTCCCAGACACGAGTGCGTGGGTGCAGCGTTGAGAGGTGAAGACGGCTGAGAATTGAATGAGGAGCAATAAGCTGGTCATGTGGAGGGATTTGAGAAGCCAGGTGTGTGCCTGGTTGGTGGCACTTCTGGTGACGTGAGGGCAGGCGAGGCTGGAATCTAGCGGGACTGCGACGGAGCAAGAACAATCTGTGTTAACCTCAGATCCCGGGTGGAGACAACTGTCTACACCTCAGTGTCTTTGTCATTTAGGCATAAGTGGCATCGAGTCCACACAGGTTCGGTGTGTCTGAGGCCCGGCTGGTTACAGTGACAGGGACTGCTGCCTTTCATTCCGGACGGTCGTGGCATAATCTGGCCTCCAATGTTAACAGAAGGGCAGAATCAGCGGCCGTGGTGTCTCCCTGGGCACAGATCGGGCGCTTTGGGGATTTGGGGTGCGGACCCTGCAGACGCAGCTCCACGGGACGTCATCTGTGTGCTGGGCCTGGTGCTCAGGAGGCCTCGGTGGCGCGAGCCGAGTCCCTCTGCCTCGCTGAGAGCACCGGGGCTGCCCTTCCCGAGGCGCCATCCTGCCCGATTGTCACACCGCAACGCGGCCCACCGCCCTTCCTGGCCCAGGTGGTGTTGAAATGTCGCAATGTCCTCTGCTGCTTGTCCAAGCAAGGCGGACGCACGGCTGCGTGGGCGGGAGCCTGCAGGTGGGAAACAGCAGTCGCAGAAACGACCTCCTGGAGCAGGACCCGCACTTGGTACACAGTGGGGACAAGGGCAGGGCAGGCCGGGGCAGCTGGACTTGCAGGCACAGAAGTGGCCGAGGGTGTGTCCTGCACACGATTCCTGGTTCCGTATTCCCGTGCACACTTGTGTAGACTTGCCCATCTGCTCAGAGTCCACACGGCCCCTGTGGACAGTCCCCCTTGGCAAATGGCATCCCCTTCTCCCTGCCCCAGCTTTGCTGCTCTTACCCGGCTGCCGGCTGTGTCGGTCCTGATGCCATCCTTTCAATGCCTGGGTCCAGACAAGAACTCTAGCTATTTTTCTTTGTTTCCATGTACAAACCGCAAACATCAGCACGTACAGCAACATCCACTTTGAGAGAGATGAACTCCACTGCTAACACCTGGGGCAGGTCCAAGCCGCCATCGTCCCCACCTGGAATATGGCAAAACCCCTGGCTGGGCCACCACTGCCCCAGGTCTACGCTCCGGGCAGCGTCTGGAGAGATCGTTATGGGACACGCTGTTCAGGGTCACTCTTCCCCGCCCGACTCCCAGTGGCTTCACAGCCCAGAATAAAATACACTTTCTCCATCAGGGTCCGCGTGGCCCAGAGGATGCGGCCACTCCCTCCCTCCCCGTGCTCTCCGCCATTTCTCCCTCGCTCCTTTGTGCCAGCCCAAGACCGGTCTCATTTCCCAGCTGTGACTAATGTGCCTTAGGGACCAACGCTTGCCTGTCCTCCTGGTTTTCATGCCCATCTCTCAGCTGTCCCAGTGTTTGCTCCCACATTTTTCAGGGCTGTGCTTAATGCCCCACACAGAGGAGGATGCCCAACATTTAAATACGGTGACGAAATTCCACCCTGCCTTCCCAGGTGGCCGGGACTGCACCTATGTCCAGGACAGCCGGATTACGTCCCTGACATAGTCCCTGTGCCCCCAGCACTAGTCTATTTGTTGATTGCCCACCATCCTCAGCTAAAATACGATTGCTATGAGAGACGACACTTTTCCATTCTTTTCTTTTTTAACTACTATATTCTCAGGACCTAAAACAATGTCTGGAAAATGGTGCTAACACTCATTTATCAAAGAATTATGAAGACATGAACATTAAGAACTTCCAATGATTTAGACAGGGCAGTGAATCTTTTATAAAGTATTGAATACGTTTAACTGGCCAATAGAATGATAAGTGGCCTTTAGGAATGACGGTAACAGTTGTAAAATTTATAGTGAATCTCTTAAATACGCCTAGTCTTCAATGTCCAGGTGGCACACCCCTGCCTCTCAGCATCCTCCGGGGACTCGGATGGAATAGCTGGCACCGTGGTCTGTGCATGCTTTCCGGATAACATATATTCTGTTGCCTTTCTGTAAGGAATCAGCTCTCTGTGTGAGGTAATTAAACGGAAGCACATTCATGCCGTAATGCAGTGATGTTCTGGATGCTATGAAAGAAAGAAGGATAGAACAGCTAACTCAGTATCCAGAAGGTTAGCGACGGCTCATTTGTTCATATGCATCAGAAAAAGAAAACTGACAGAGAAGGTTTGGCTGTGCATTTTCCTGATGAAGTTTTAGTGAATGCCACCAGGAACTAAGGCATCAGTTCCATCACAGTGACAAAGCCCTGGCTTCCAGTGTTCCAGGAACCTGCGTCCTGAGCCTCGTGGCAGCGTGTCTCTGAGTGTCCCAGTGGAAACGAACGAAAGCAGGAACGAACGAGCCTCAAGAAGGGAGTGATCGGCTTGAGGAGGCGTCGCAGCTGGCTCTCGAGTCGTCAGACGGCACCGCGGCCTGGACGGTGTACACCGCGGACACTTACGGTGAACACATCTGAAGGCTGGAGCCCCGGAACAAGGTGCCGGCTGGTGGGATTTCTGGCGAGGGCTCTTCTCAGCTTGCCGGGGATAGACTTCTCACTGTGTCTCCTGTGGCCTCTCCTCGGGGCCTGGGTGGAGACAGAGAGCGTTGACTATGATACGATACTAAGTAACTTGTATAGTCACGTCGAGAGGATACAGTGTAACCACCACACTTACTATCTGGCACTTTGAGAAATTACGTAGCCTGTGACTGTGTTCCCAGTAAATCAGCAGTGAGAGCAAGAGAAAGATCCAGTATCAGAGGCAGGAAAATGCTGGATAAGCTGAGGGTCCCGAAACCCGGAGTGTCCAGAGCCCAGGTCTAGAAGCCTCCAGAAGGAGGCGGGGGACCCTCAAAACTGCCATCCCTAATCGGGGAATCTTTGACCCAGACGCTCACGCCCTACTATTTTCGGATGGGTATTGATCCGGGCACTTCCGGACGACACGGCAGGAACCTGCAAAGCAACAGCGACTTTAGAAAACAATTCTCCGAGGTGCACTCCTCTTGTTTTCTGCCCACCGGGGCCTGGCTCCCAGCTCTGCGTTTGGCAGCACTTGAGACGCTCCTTAACCCGAGACTTGGAGGAAATCCCGAGAAGTGTTGAAAACGATTGGCCCTAAACGTTGACATAGCATCAGCCTCAGAAGGTCCCCGGGAGGGACAGTGTCCTAGTCCGTGTGGCTGCTCTGAGACATACGGTGGCCTGGCCGGCTCCCAGCCCACACCCGTCTGTGGCCGCAGTCTGGGGGCTGCTCTGAGGTCGGGGTGCAGCCAGGCCGGTTCCCGCCAGGGCTGCCTTCCCCCTGCGTCCTCACGAGGTGCAGCAGGTGGGGTCTCTCTGGGCTCTGCTGCGTAGGGGCACCGACCCCATGCACGACCTCCTCTCCCAAATGCCCACCTACCCCCCAACACCGTCTTCTCGTGGGTCAGGAATTGGACGTGCGAACTCTGAGGGGAGCCCACCGTGGACCACCTGGGTCTGGCCCCTCGGTGCGGGCGGGGCCCGAGGCAGCGGTACCAAGTCACCTGCGCTCGAGGAACCGACTCACTACTGCGTTCAAGCTTAGGCTGCATCCTCCCTTTCACTGTGCACTGGCATTTTCTGTGAAATGCCAGACAATGTCCCCCGGGTGTCTGGTTAATTAAGTGATGTCAACAGAAGATAGAAAAATTACTGAGGAAAAAAAATATCCTGCAAGAAAAAATGTCAACAGGTTAACTGTGACTGTGTTTGGTGGAAAGGATTTCTTTCATTTCTTAAAAAAAAAAATCTGAATTATGCAGATTGTTTTGAGTGAACATGCACATATTTATATAGAAAAAAACTTATTACTTTCCTAAACGACAATGAATAATCACGCTCTGTTTTGGGGTGGTGTGTATTGTCATAACTGGATGCAGATTTTCCTCACTAACCCTCTTTCCTCTGACAGCTGTGGAGATGTGAGAGAGCAGGAATGTTTGTGCACATTTGAAATTACACATACAAAATTCACCACGTGTTCACCTCCATCCACCGTGTTCCCCACCAATGCCCCACGTGGACGCCGTGGGAGCAGAACCCGGCACACGAAATCTAGGGTTTGCCTAAATCCCGGCAATCTGTGAACACATCTCTTCTGGCTGATTGTAAGTTCCTAGAAGGCAGAGGGTCTGATTTAATCTCCCCCGTGGACGTCCACGGAGCACATTTGCTGAATGAATCATCTGCATCGCTCTCATCCTTTAAACATGGATTCAATTTCCAAGAGCCTGACAGTTTATTTGTATGATGTGCAATTAAGGGTCCGCGGAGGTTACTTACTCACGCAGATTACTTTCTCCCTAGCAAACGGGAACACGCTTCATTCAGGGACTCTGTAGTCACCCAGCAATGACCTGCAGACAACAAATCCTGTCAGATAATTAGAGCATCTGCGATCTCCTCGCTGCTGTCTGCTGTCTGTCTCATCTCATTAGAGCTGAGATATTCTGGTTCTTGGCAAGCAAGTAATTTTCTTATATATCCTGGACATTCTGCGTTTTGTGTCTTGAGGCTTTGGTTGCTATTTAAGTCTTTTCTTTAGTAGGTGGCTGTGCTACATGGGTCCAGCACACGTGTCCTGGCCACCTTGAGGACAGTGGCCCAGATGTCCCTGTCCAGAGCCTTTCACGCCCCCTGGCCCCGTGCTCGTGCACCACCCCAAGGCGGACCTGTAATCTGGGCGGTATTTGGAGCTGCAGTCGGTTCTCAAACCTGCTGGTGGCTTCTTGTCGGTCCCATGCAGGGGTCACCGAGGGTGGCTCAGATCCTGCACACCCCAGGAAAGCATCCTGCTGTCCAGCTCCCACGGCCCAGCCTGTGCAAGGCAGGAACGGGACACCACGCTGTGCAGTCCTCGTGACAGAGGGAGGACGTGTCACTGCACGGCGCTCTGCTGGAGCAGCGAGTGCTGTCACGGGATTCTGTCCTGCGGGGCCAGCCCTCCCAGGAGCCGCTCCGTAGACAGGGGGCTTCTCCCTGATTTCTGGATTCAGGGCTTCTCCAGGCTGGACGTTTCTGGAAGGGGGAAAAAGGGAACTGCCCACTGTGTCATTTCTCACCTCTCTTTAGGCAGTCTGCCTCCTTTCTCCATCTCTAAGAGTTTTCTGACATTTGTTTTATGACTTCCCCAGGTTTTAACCATAGCTATTTGAACGAAGAGCGTGGAATACACTTATCTCACCTTGTCCAGAACCAGAAGTCAAGTTGCCAAAATGTGGAAATTATTATTATTATTTTTTGCATATGCAAAGACATCTTAAGACAAAAGGTTATGTGAATCCCAAAAGGAAAGACTGAGATGACGGATTGTTAATTATATACAATGTTCTAGTTGAAGACCTTTAATGCAGCCTTGAGTCTCGTCTGCCGGGCGTGGCCGTCAGGAAGCAAAGGCACCTGAGAAAAGGGAGGAGCGTCTGGACGTCGTCCCGTCTCGGTGCTGAGGCAGCTCAGGGACTAGAAATAGAGAAAACCGCCAAGACCTGAGATGGGGCGGAAGCTTTTGGCTCAAGATTTAAATTTCATCCTTAGGGGAGGTGGGCAGTCTGGTCCAGATGCAAGCCTGGGGGGACGCTTGTGAGTTTGGGGGTGTCACTGTCACTCCCCAGTTCTTTGTGCTTCTGCAAGTGTTTCAGGCGAGTTTGGTGCATTAAGAAGAAAAGATCAGTGACGGTCCCCGAGGAGACCGGTCCCAGGCGCGCTGGGGCGGGGGAGGGTGTGCGCTGACGGCGGGAGGGGCTCCACCTGTGCCAGCCCCTCCCTCCACGAGAGGGGCCAGAGACGTCATTCCAAACACGGAGGGCATGAGCGTCACTGTCATTTTAAATAATTATGCCTATTTAGTACTTGCCGCAGGTCACCCTTCCTGGCTGTTCACTGCTTGCATAACCAGGAGGCCGGGACTCGTGCTGACATGTTCGTTAGCTCAGGGCTGCAGTGAGGATTGATTCCCCCAGGCTTGGTTTCCCTGCAGATGTCTTCACCGTCATTGTCACCGTCATCGTAAGACGCCACTCCGTTTTCTATGGGCGCCACCATCTCTGTGTTAGTTCCTTTAAAAATAACCTCTGGGAATATCACTGGATGATTCTAAGGTATTTCCCCTCTATCTTTGTTTTAGGAAATTTAATCACTGTGTTTCTAGTAGTGGTTCCCAGAATATGTGTCTAACTTCCCGAATCTATAACTCGATTTCTTTTGTCAGGCTTGCAAAGTTCTTGGACTGTCCTTCTTCGAATCTTTGTTCTGTCCTGTTCGTTCTCATTCTCTCTCTCTCCCCTTCCCCATCTCCGTGTTTTTCTGGAAATCATACGTGTATCTATACGGCTTCACCAAGGGCTATAGATATCTTACAAACCCATGTTCCGTGCATTTCTGTTCTTTCTTCTTTTTGTGATTTGTTCCATACATTTTATCTCGATCCATATTCCAGTTCACTGGTCCTCTCTTCTGTTTCTAGTATCTTATTGAACACTTCTACTAGATTATTAAATGTAGTAATAGTTAATTGCATATCTATAATTTCCATTTGGTTCTGTTTTATAGATTCTGGTTTTCTATTTTATAGATTCCAGGTCTCTGGTGAAATTTCCCTTTCGTTATGTAATTTCTTAAACATATTCATGGTAGTTAAGAATTAGGGACTGACAACTAGTGTCAGCTTCCGAGATGTCGAGTGATGTTTAACGAAGGTGAGATTCAGGCATCAGAAACAGCGAAGGTCTAGGAGATGTTATCTTTCTCCGGATCGGCCTCCGTTTCCTCCTGGTCCACAGACAGGAGCTTGCTCTGACTGACACAAGCAGAGACGGAAGTGGCTTTGTGACAGTTTGTCCACTTTTAGTGTCACCTTCTACTCCTGAAGTGCAGCCCTCGCGGTCTCCGCTGGAAACCTGTCACCCTGGGCAGGGTGTCTCTCCTGCTCTGTGAGGTTTGGGCTTCTGAGAAGCTACTTCCTTCTGGTTTCCAGGTTGCTCAGCCCTTAGCAGTTCAGAGTTTGGCAAATGCTCCGAGAGGAGATTCCACGCAGAGTCCCAGGCTCGGTGTCACAGTTTCCCTTTCTCCAGGGTGGTGGCTCCTCGACGCCCCCCTCGTGGATGGCTTTACAAAGACTGCAAGTTCTGTGCTTTTTATTGTTACTTTCCATTGCTTTCGATGAGAGGATGAGTCTAATACAAGCCACACCAAAAAGATGAAAGTGGACATGTTTATTTGCTTTATTTTTCTTAAACATTGTTGATTTCCACAAGTTCAGGAACCAACTGCCTCGTTCACATGGGTGGCACCAGCCACAGCCTCTGAGCCCACATGCGGCCTGTCTCTCGTGTGCCCAAACCAGCTTGTTTCACAAACTTTTTAAATGCAGTAAACTTCTTTGCTTCTTTCTGGCTTACTGCCACTTTATCACATTTCATTTTATTACTTTTGTCCATGTGAACTGGGCAGATGGATGTAAAAGTAAAGCCTAGTGAAGTCATAGGACAGAAATGAGTCGTCACCTTCTCCACGCACCACACAGTCACCTTCCTTATCAAGGAAAGAACCTTCACTTCTGGGTTGTTTCTGTTGTCATCTGTCCCCATGTCTACATGCTCATGCTACTTGGCCAAAAAAAAAAAAAAAAATAGCCAACAGGGAGCTGTGGTCACAAAGGCAGATGCAGTCAACGCGGGTGTGTTTGTGCTCCGTTGTGAAGACACTTTCCAGCTGTAACTTCCTGAGGGAAAGTCTAATCCTTCCCTGAATCTGAGAGATTAGCACAAAGAAGCCCGGGGTGACGGCAGCGTCAAGTCATTATGCCAGAACAAAGTTGATCTCAGCACAGTAAATCTTCCCCTGTCTGCAGGCCCATCTTTCCAGAGTGGTTTCAATCCACAGGGCTGGTCTGTGAAATAACCCTCTGATCTTCCACCACCCTGCTGTTCCCAGTCGGCCCCTCCACCCTGGCCACACGCACCCCCTGCAGCCGCCCTGTGCCCCGAAACCCGGACCGCTGGCCAGATTTACTCACTCGCACCTCACGAGCCTCGTGACTGAAGGTAAGTTGCAATTGTCCCTGTCATAAGCAGGGACCTCAGGCACTTTGCGGCCCTGTTTTGTTACTAACAGAGCTCGTGTGTATAATGACCAAGCCTCGGCTCGCTGCTCCGAGCTCAGAGAGTGATGCACTGGCCAGTAGGCGCCCGGCCACCACGTCATGGGCACGGGCCATCGTACATTCAGTGTTGTGCTGCTCACAGTTGAACGTAGGTGGCATGAGCAGGACAAGGAAGATGCCAGAGCAGACTCTCGAGTCACCGCTGTGCCTGACTTTGCCCCATCACCGCGTCTCTGTGGGCACCTGAGGCTCCGAATGGGCTTCCCCGTGAGCCTCTGGCTGAGCAGGGAGACAAGGTGAGTCCATTGGCAAGTGACCCCACGACGTTCAAACTGCCAGCGGAGCACTCGATTAGTGTCCTGGCGTGCATGGCAACATGGACATGGAATGGAGAGGGACAACTGCGTGCGTGTACGTTGTGCTGTTAGTTTTGATTGAAGAAGAAATTGGGGACTTATGAGAAGGTATTGATGGCTTGGCCAGATGCCCAGGGCCTTGGAAGGAACAATGTTTAAGGACAAGAGAAATGGCAGCAAGAAGCCTTTATAACATCTTGGAAAGATGGAGAAAGAACTAGGATTCTGTGAGCCTTTATGGCCACATGAATGTACAAAAACGGCATCCGCTTTGGGAGAGGTCACCGGCGTGACCCACACTTCGGCTGCTGGTCAGCCCCTTTGCCAACTGTCTCAGCGCCGTTCGGTGGGGTCCTGCTCACGGCCGTGGTGGTGGACAAAGACTGCGTCGGGACAGCAGCGTGGGTCTCCAGCGCCCTCACCGCAGGGGCCCCGCGTGGGGGCGGGAGGTGGATATCGGGCAGCGGGAGGTGGATATCGGGCAGCGGAAGGTGGATATCGGGCGCTTCCCCAGCTGTGAACAAAGCCTCATCTCAGCGCCCATGGACTTCGTTCCGTACGCATGAGCTATTTTAATTGAAAGACCACAGAAAAGAAAAAAAAGGTGGCAGTATCATCAAAACCTTTCCTGAAACCCAAACACTTTTGGTACTTAATGTGAAACAAAAAGGTACAAGATGGAATGTGTCAAAAACCAGAAAATTACCCTATGGATGTGGGGGCCCTGTGCGTGCCGTAGTCGCGTGTTTTGCAGCTGGTTTCAGGGCGCTGTCTGCAGGTGCCGCCGGCATCACTGTCAAATCCGTGTTCTCGACCACAGCGGCGCCTTAGCAGCCCCGGGAGGTTTAGGAAAATCACCCAGCGACGTCTGAGCCCCAGACCCGCGGAAGAACTGGTCTTGGCAAAGCCGTCACTTGCATGGTCATGAACATTCACGGCTCAGGTTGTCGTCTCCCCTTGAAATGTCCAATTTCCAAATCCAACCAGTCACTAAATTATGTTTACCTTACATCCTCTTATGTCTGTATATCTCATCCCCCATTTTACTACCTCATTCTAAGCCAATATTGGAGTATATAAATTCTCAAATCTGCCTTAAATCACACGTGCACCTTTCTGACGCGCGGAGCAGTCCAAGTATCCTTATGCACAGAGAAAAGGGCAGCATCGCAGCTCTGCCTAACCGCCTCCGATAGTTCCCTGACGCCCCAGAGGTGAGACCACCGTCCTCGCCATCGTTTGCACCAAAGACGCTCTGCTAACGTCCCTCAGTAGGATGAAGTCCGCCCATTAGGTGCTGATGGCGCCTGCCTTACTCCCAGTCATCCTGCAATTAGTCGCTTTCACGCCTGTTATTGTAGCCCATCTCGTTCCTCCCGTCAGACTGTAAAGGATGTGACGCCTGAACCAGATCTGACTTAGCTGTTGTATTCCTCGCAACCAGCACCGTGCAGGGTAGAACCTAATCACTTCATAAATTAGTAAGTGAGCGAGGGTAAGTACTGTTAAGCAAAGAGCAGTCCAAGAGGAAGTTCAAACGTAAAGCACTTTAATTTTTATCATTTTGTCCAATTTATCTAAGTAAATAATTCATTTGATGAAAGTTATTATGAAAATTAAAAGTTAAAAAGTAAATTAAGAGTCAATTATAGTCGAAGAAAACAAATGGTAACTTTTTTTCTTATTTGAATATGAATATTTACGTAAGAAGAACAAATAAGCAGAAAAAGTTAATCGGCCCCTGATATGTACTACAGTGGTTTGGATGACATTATTCATTCTTGAAAATACTTCTGATGCCTGTTATGTTCGGAACCATCCTATGGAGTTTGTAAACCTGATTAAACATCTCCACCTGGTATAAGTTGAAACCGAGGCATTGTAACAGCCTTACTCAAGGTTTCATACTTGGAATTCAATTCTCAGATATTTTCCTCCTGTACTAGGCTTGCTGAAGTGAGTGGGTTTGTTATCCCATAGGACAGAAGGACTTTCTTTTCTTTTCTCAAAACTACATATTTCTCCAAATCAAAGAGAGTTTATCAATTCCAATGAATGACTGGAGGGGAGTGATAGAAAACTGACATTTCTCGAGCAACCAGAATGTGGCAGATGAGGAGGGTATTTGAGTCTGTTAGATCTGGTCTTCACACCGGCTCTTAAGATGATAAACATATGCAGATATATTTACCCTAAACAGGGGGCTGAGGCTCACAGCCTGTGTGTCTTGTCCAGGTGTCCACAGGTAGTGAGTGGCAGCAGCGCCACCTGAGCCGTGTCTGGGGACCTCTGACACCCCCATCCCTGTAACGAAATAAGGAAATAAGGAAATGCCCTGGTCTAGCCTTGCCTGAGGTCAGCATAACTTCAAGGCACATTGCCACAAATTCTGTCAAAAATTTGCTTTTTTTTTTTTTTTTTTAGTGCAGTGCAGGTCTTCCTTTTTTTGTTAAGAAATTATGCTGTTAAGGGACATGGTGGAAATTCACCAACTCCCAGCAGACGGGGAGGTCTGTGCTCCGCCCACCACGGCCCCTCCCCAGCCAGACCCTCCCTACATTTCGGGTCATAAGCTCTGCTGGCACCGCCAGTGATCCGGCACCCCCCACGGAGAAGCCCCGGCGAGATCTTCAGGGCAGGTGCTCTGTCACAGCCGGTTTGGGTACAGCGAGGCACAACCCGGCAGCGAGTGCCTTGCACAGGCGTGTGAGCTGTAACGTGCATCTGCACAGGGAGACGTCTGTGCGAGACTGCGGCGCAGACGGTTCTGTGATCTTGCAGAAGGCAATTTCCGTCATTTGCATCCACCCCCCGCCACACTCGCCGTCAAATGCAACACGCTTCTGACAAAGGGGAGAACCGAGGGCTTTTTCTCCCAGGTCCTGAGGAGCTTCCTTATCAGACTCGGCCGTCTCAGCCCGGTTGCCTGGAGACTCGTCTCGCCGAGCGGGATTCTGATTAAAGTGCAATTTAGAGATTTTTTTCTTAAAAAAAACCACAACTGATCTGTCATCTAGAAATATCATCAGCCTTCCCTTGCCCTGGTCTGTCGAGTGGCAGATTGAGCCTTATTATTTAAAGATCGTTTTTCAATAGGGCGAAATAGGAATGTGATTTCCCGTTTTATCCGCCGCCTTTCAATTGATATGTACTAAATTTAGGGAGGCTTCTTCGGGGTGAATGAGTTCTGTGGATTTGGGGGATCTGAGGGGGCGGGAGAGGATGGAAGTATGAACTAAGGCTTTTTGTTTCAGCATTTAAAGATAACCAAGCAGAGTTGTGAATGGACGGCTATCAAAGCCGTTATAGAAAAAATACAGAATGCCTCAGTTTCAATTTTGGAGGACTTTCAAAACACCTATCTCTGATACAGGTATTAGCAGATAAGGACGTCAAAGCCCAATTATCCCAATTCCCAGCAAATTCAGGAAATAAAAATGTATACCTGTAATCCACACATTTACAAAATTCCTTTTTATTGAGGTATAATTTGCATATAATAAACGGTTTGTATTTAAGGCGTGCTATTTAGTGAGCTGTGACACACATCTGCATCCATGACACTGTCACCGCGGCACAGACAGTGAGCACAGAACAGCACCCAGAAGTCCCTGGTTTCCCTGCGAGGCCCACCCCTCCCCCAACCCCAGCCAAGGGCAAGGGCCCCACCCCCAGTGACCACTTCTGTCACTGTCTGTCACTTTGCCTTTACAAGAGACTTTATAAATGCTCACACACAGCGCGCACGCTTTTCTTTCTGACTCTTTCTCTCCTCGTAATTATTTGAGATTCACCGGGACAGAAACAGAGGGAAACTGAGGCGTGAAAACCAAGGCAAGGGGGAGCTACGGAGAGCAAAAGAGGACAGAGGGAATCTCCTCACTGTGCTGCTGCGGTAGATACCCCTAATTCAAATTATGAGCCACCCAATGGTCATGGTCGTTTTATATTCCCAGTATTTTAATAGTATGTGTTACTTTATGTGTTTCTTAAAAACGGTATTGTAGAAAAGTAAATAAAACACAAAATTAGTAGGGAATTGGATGGATCTTAGACTTCTACAATGAAAAGCTTTAAAAAATAAAATCTTGTATATGTTGGTAACAGGTTTCTAACACCTACATCCAGAAGAGCATCAGGTGTTTTACATTTAACTGGTTTGACCATAATCTCTACACTCTGTCCTGCCTCACGCTAAGTGTGAACTCACTCTGCCCCATTGCTATCCAAGAACCAGCTCGAGTCAAATACTTCAGTTTATTTATAGAAGAAGCACAATTGAAAACCTTCTCATGGAGGTTCTAGGTGGATTCATAACCTAATAAATCACAAAGATCCATGTTTATCATGATTACTTTTTCAGGATCTCACCTCCTAGGAAAACTCACAGTGATAATGTTTGCAGACATGCAAAGCTCCTATGTGGATTACTTATGCTGTAATCCTCAATTAGAGGGGCTTTAAGATACTATTCACTTGACCTCAATATTCAATTATTGCATGCTGAAGTATCATTGTTAAAATAATTATAACTTTGAAACGAGCTGCATTTAATTAAGCAACCGTAGACCTGGAGAGCTCCGTCTCGTAGCAGACGGTAGGAATAAGAACGGGGAAGGCGGTTGGATACGGTGGTTTAAAGTCAGGCACTTCTCTTGGCCTCTCTGGCATCTGAATTAAGACAGGATTTCTTGCTATCGGAGAAGTTTCGGGATCAGATTCAAGAGAGATAAGTATCTGTAACTCTGCAAAATTGCCACATCCAGGTCTCTCAGCTCTGCTTCCGCAGAAATTCAATTTCCATTCCAAGAGATGTAGTTCACCAGCGAAGTATTTTATTAAGTAAAGACATTTTAGATCAAGAAAGCATTGGTTGCTTTTTGTTTTTTAATTTGGTGAGAGATCCCTAATTTCAGACCTTCAAGGTGTTAGGAACACTATGTGGCACTTAGACACGTAAACCACCTGCACACAGAGGCCGGAACCGTGTGGCCTGGGAGGCAACCAGGTGAGCACATCCCTGTGCAAGGTGGTTCTCCAGGCTTCACTCTGCCCGGAGTGTTAGAAATTACACGCTTGAGGAGTCTGGGTCTAGAGACAGGGAGTTTTGTTTTGACTTTACTTCTAACTTGCAACTTAATCTTGAATATTTGAGTTTTACTCATACACAAAGTAAAGGGATCAAAGTTTAATGAACTGTAAGAATATTTGCAGTTCTTAATTTCCATGCTTACTTTACTGACTTGATACATGAAAATCAGAGTGAGGTGGAGGAGTGTTTGGTTGTCATAGCAGTAGGAGAACATGGCAATGGTCTCAAAGGAGACATCTGATAGGACTGTCCCACCTAAATAGCTCGTGTCTTGTCATTGGCCAGCTTGGGGTCTCTCAGCCTCGGCACTGCAGACATTCTGGGCTGGATCAGTCTGTCACGGGGACTGTCCAGTGCACTGTAGGGTGGCTAGCGTCATCCCTGGATGCCACCCACCAGATGCCAAAAACACGCCCAGGTGTGAAGATCGAAGATGTCATAGATACGACCAAATGTCCCCTGGAGGGCAAAATCGCTCCCAGGTGAGAACCACTGGTCTATGTGAAATATTGAGTCGCCCAAACCCACTTTTAGCTCCAGATAGGAGAACGTGCTCTCTATCCGAGAGGATAGATGGGAGAATTCTCATCGTGGATTGATTTCTGGCTTAAACTAAAGTTAGAACCAAAATTCAGGAAAGAGCATTAGTAATCTCTGCAGGGGCTAAGGAGTCATTCCGTTGACAGACATCCTTGATGCTTGAAATAATTTTCACCGAGGACAATGTCTGCATCCACATGCCTTTATTTAAGAGGTAATGTCAGAAGTTCTTGTGATCATCACAGTTGGGGGAATGAAAGATCATGTCCACACAGTCACCCTCTACCTGTGGGTTCAGATGGGGTTAGAACTTGAGGGGTGGAGATGGCATACGTTACTCTGACAATCACAAATTGGTTCTCAGGCTACTCTCTAATGGCGACACACTCACACTCACACACACTCACACACGTGCATCCTCCCACCCTGACAGACAGTGAGCACCTTGGAGACAGGTGCATGCCGTGTTAACCTTTACAGCCCTGATGTACGGTACACTCAGGCACACTGTCGATGCTCAGTAAAGTTTATGCTGGTCTGTTGATTAAAATCATAAATCTTAGAAACCATTATTGAATGGAAGAACACCACAGAGAAAATATCCAGAAAACTATACCTTAAACTTAGGACTAGTTATTGTTCTACAGATTAAAAACAAAAACTTAATAGAGTATTCCTGTCTAGGCAGATATAAAATTATAGACATGGGTATATTTTTGCTGTAGGGTAAGGCATGGAGCATACCATTTCTTTAAATTTACAAAACAACAAAACATTTAAAAATTATATATATATATATAAGTTTATATATCCCTCTAGGAAGAGATAAATATAATCCTCCTTCCTGATAAGAAGATAAAGAGAATATAAAGACTATTGTTCCAGTGCTTTAAGATGGAGCTAACTAAAAGCAGCTGAATAAAAACAGTATCATTGATAATTAAGAGTATGATTTATCCCAGGTGGAGTTTGTAAAAGGAAAACAATAAATAGCAATTCAAAATATACAAAACATTGTGCCTTAGCTCATTCAATTTCAAAAACAATTCTAAAAGGTAGTATTTTTATACCTCTTTAACTGACGAACTGTTAAATTTCAGAAAGTCAAAGCCAGTTGCTGATGATCATAGAGACCATTAGGGGCAAATTCCAAGATTTGAATTCTGAAATTCAGACTCCAGATTCTCTTCTCCTTCCGTTGCTGTGATAAAGAAAATTGAGACGTAGGCTTTGTGTTTGTGGCTTGACCTGCTACATATGTTGCTCTGTACTGAGGGTAAGAGAAGGTTGAAATGATCGCCATCCAAATGTTAGAGGAAAAGGGCCAGAGTTTGATCCATTCATCTTGCCTATAAAGTTCATGTTTGCAACTTCCTTAGCATCCAAAACTTTTACCAGGATGTGTTTAGAGATGTTCCAGGGAATGAAAATCTGATTTCTATAACATGACTTAATAAGAAATTTCTAGCAAGTTTATAATTTCTTGAGGTGAGAGAAACATTTTCCCAGATGAAAAGGAATTAAGAAGTAGCCTAATAAAAACCATTACTCTGAAAGTGAAAACGTGCAGGAAGGTTCACAGATCATCTAAGTTTCTCTGGCTCACGATTTCCCAGGATGCGCTGGGTGGAAACTGGAAGAGTCTTCCTCTCCGGCTTTCTGACAACGGGAAGGCTGATTCCCAAGGTAAAGTTTACCAAGATCTGGACACTTAACAATTTTTGCTTAAACACTAACTAGGTATAGACTTAAACATCCTCTTGTGAATTTCCTCCTATTGCATTATGGTCCACACAACCTGCCTTGATCCTAAGTTTACATACATGTAGTCTGTTATCTTTCCCTGCTGATGGGGTGAAGTTTGTCTCTTAATAATAACTGAGAAATTGTCATTCTGGTCTGTTTTCTTCAAGTTCATTTCATCTCTTGAGTCTCATAATTGACATTGCCTTGTCTTCAGCATCTTCTCCTCACAGCAGGACAAGTTCTTGTCCTTGTTTATTTTGTTCTTAACCATATAAATGAACCTGTGAACTTCTGTTAGTCGGAACAAATCAAAGACCAAATATTGAATTGCTCTGGCTTTAAGTTTAGAATATTTCTTCTCTCTTTTTGTGTTGATCACATGAATATGTGCAGACTCTTCCAAACTATGGGGTCCATTACCAAAAAGACTAATAATATTTTATTTATTTCAACATCCTCTCATTCATTTGTTGTGAATGCTACAACAAAATAATTAAGTGAGTCTGGTGTTTGTCTGGACTCTGTTAGTATCACACAGAGCCTCATTACAATATGTACCTGTTTTATTAAGTTTGAGTATAATTTATTTTGATACAATGAGAGATATATTGTTGTTATCACATGAGGTGGCAAAAAGTTAAGAAAAGCTAATTGTGACAAATGTTTTAATATTGAATGTAAATGTATACCCTACCTTTGCGTTGTGTAAATAATTTTTACTAAAAGGGAAATGCATAAGTTAAAAGTTTTATATATAATATAGAATGCAGAAGTTATAAACCATCACTGTCTACAGTACATTCAATAAATGTAATAACAAGTAGTGTTTTATGTGTAATCCTAATAGTAAAAGCACACTTAATTTGTTCTTACTTTTACTTTTTTTTTCCCAATCTAGTTAAATCGTTAGGAACCATTTGGAACATAGCATTTGTTTAAGAATCATTCTGTGGCATTTATAAGGCAACACTGAATAATAGAATGTCTTGTTCCAATGTTGAAGTAAGAAAAATGGTGAACAAATGTTGCAAAGTAATGGATTTTCCTGGGTTTTTTTTCTTTTCTTTTCTTTTCTTTTTTATTTAACATGCACTGAAATTACAAAGGGTGGGCAGGTAGCCAGGTGGAGAGAAGACAGGAGTCTCATCAGACAGTCAGGTCGGGAAGCACAGGAGAGTCCACACGTAGCTGAGGGGCACCCCCGGCGCAGCCAACACCCCGCCTGGGCCACGTGCGGCCCGACCATGAGGCTGCTCTCGCAGGAAGCAGGTGGCCAGAGGCGCTGGGGACACAAGAGCACCTTGGTGGGCAACTTCGCTCCCTCATTGACCGGAATCGCCACCTTCTCCGCTCTGTCTGGCATTTCAACACCGTCCTCCGTTTCTGCAAAGTCGGGGCAGTGAGCGAAACACCTTGCAAACATTTCTTCTCACATCCTTCTTCCCCAAGAGCTGACAGTAACGGGACAACTGGCCAAGCTCTGCCAAACCGCGATGCACCGAAACAGACGCCGCACGTGCCAGGGGTTCCTGTAAATCCCGCCGACCACGGGTGGAAGAGCAAGGCTGTGGGCACCCCTGGCTTCTGTTAAAACATCTGTCTTACACTCATTGTTCAATGCACAAGGCGACACTGCCTTTCTCAGGGTTTGTAAATGTTCTTTTACACTGTTGGGTCACGCTCTTCCTCCTCACCCACCGGAAAGGATGTTTTCACTGTGCTGGTCGATGACGTGCAGAGAAAAATTACAGAAGTTGATTTTAGAAATGCAGCTCTGATTTACTTGTGGGCAGAACACCACAGCAGGTAAAGCGTCTTGTCTAACTATCATTATCCGTCTCAAGTACGTGTTTGACTGTCTCGTCATCTGTGAGCTCACGTGCGGTGGCAGAAATCATTTAATGTCGCATATAAGCAACTAGATCCCAGGAGAAAGTGCAAGTTGTGTGTATTTGTGATTGTGTGTGTCTGTGTGTGTGTGTGTGTAATTTTAAGTTAACAATCTTGAAGATTATTTCTAATCTTTGGCATATCTAAGGCGTGATGTCACTATGTCCTCAAAAAGAAAAGCCCTGAATTAATTTTGATGAACAAATCCACTCTATGATGACTTTATCATGCTTTAATTTCTTTAATAAAATTTTGAGCATGTGTATATGAAGACAAAGTAAGATTATTAAAAATTTCAGAGACAAAACAGAATGGATAGAATTAAATGATATAAAATAAATGACTCTTATGCTTTTAGTTTAGTAATGACTATATCAGATACACATCTGAAAGTGCAAAATTATTCAAATGCTTTTTATAAGTCTATTGAGATAATTATTTATGTTTCCACTTAACTTACTGTTAATTTTATTTATAAGATTCTAGTATGAAGCCATCTTCATTATTTCATATCCAGGTATCATTTTTAACATACTACAAGATTGAATTTCTAGTAATGTAATTAAAAATCTGTCTCTTTATCAGTAGGGAGATGTCTAGTTTTCTGCAGCAGAGATAACATACATTTTACTATGTTATTTATCAGTCATGCCATTTTCTAATACAAATTATATCTCTATATAACTCTCTATGTACCATATACATATAATACCACATACACACACATACAAACCTATATACACATAAATTGTTACACACACTTACATTTATATGTGTGTGTGTGTGTATATATCCCATCCCATCTGTGAAAAACTTAAATCCCTTGATCAAATAATCAGTTTCATGAAAGATCGGAGAGCATTCTTGTTAAATCAGTGCAATTTATGCTTTGACGAATTTGACTATCCCAACACCGCGTTTCAGAGTGCTCCCTTTCCTATCTGACTTTCCTTTCTTTCCTTATTTTTACTTCCTTTGCTGACACTACTTTACTTACTGTATTTTCATAGCAGTTTTTTCATATTTAGTATATAAAACCATTTTTATTATTCTTTTTCTGGGCTATTCAGAATATTGTTCATATTCTGGGCTAATTTTGTCTACATTTTCTTCCGTCTAATATTTAGAGTTCACTAAGTAAGTTCCATTGCTAAAATCTCAGTTGGAGTTCTATATTTTAGATTCTGGAGAGAAGTGAATTAAATATTTATAATGTTAAGTGTTGTCAACCAGGAAAATGATCTGTCTCTCCATTCATTCAGGGCTTGTTTTACAAATGCACTTTTCCCCCCATATTTTAAGTTTCCTGAAGCTGGGATGTTCGTCTGTCTTAATGATGATCATTTCTTGTCACCTGGACACGTTGTATATTGATGTCTATTTGCTGACTGAGCAAACAGAGAGCAGCATGTCATGGGGGTGGGGGTAGCAGCGCCCATCTATCCAGTGAACGGTCTTGCCAAGGCCACAGGGTGGGTCACTGGCACAGTGTAGGTGACACACCTGTCTCACAGTGCTGGAGTTGGTGGCCACAGCCTCTGTAGTGCACGGAGAGCCAGAGCTTGTGGGGACTAGTAGGATCCAAGACTTGTCTCGTGAACCAAGACCTTCGCAACGGGAAAATCTCCCCATCACACTTTGCACAGTCCGACTCTTCCTTCATCTGATTTGATAAACTGACACAGGGTTAATAAATGACAATCTATTAAGCTTTAGTACCAGGTGCCTGTAATGGTTTTGAACATATAGATCGCCCCAGGGGTTAAGTAAGATCCCAGCTCAGTGGGGACTCAGGGAAAGTGCTCAAGGAGAGGGTGGTGCTGGGGAGCAGGGAGGGGAAGGTGGGGCTCCAATCTCCGCCTTTCACTCACCTTGGACTGCACCGCCGGTGACCCACCCATAGGGACCGTCCATCCCCAGTATCATGCAGCCGGCGGGACCAACATGCCACCAGGCACGGTGCTCGGTGACAGCACAGGCCCCAGAATGAACCAGCACGTCCTTGTTCCTCAATACCTAGGGTGACTCTGGAACCCAGCACGCTGGTTCACCAGGCACCGCCGCTCCAGTGCTGCTGCGGGAAATGAAATGGAATTGACTCCTGAGCCATCGTCATCACGCTGGAATTGACAAAGAGCAGAAGACAATGTTTCAGTAATGTTTGTTCGCGGAATATCTAGTCTTTAGCAAAAAAGATAAATTGAATCATTTGACATAATGACTAGAAGCTATGGCAAACAATACTGAATATGTCTACATAATAACTTTAAATATAATTTTAAACATTTTATCAAAGAAATACATGCACATTAAAAAAATAAGAAAAACTCTCTCTCTCTCTCTGAAGCATCCTTTTACCCACTTTGGTGCCCCCAAAGGTAACTACTCAAATAATTTCAAATAATTTCATTTTTCAGATTTTAAATCACCATGTCCCCAGAGAATAGTTTTGTGCTGTTTAACATGATACTTAATAAATAATACTCCTGTGTAGGGTTTATGTATTTCCCATTTCCCTACTTCCTCTCCAAAATATAGCTATGTTACTCTTTTTAGTATTTTCAACTTTCAGTATTAAGAATGCATTTTACTTCTTCTTCCATTATGTGCAGGTCCCGGCTCCTGACTGCTGTTTTGTGGAATGATGATATTAATACACCTTTATTACTAGGAGAGCTTGTAAAAATCTGCCGCTAGGTAACATCACAGAGCTTTGCCCAACTTTATATATATATAAAAGTCCCATTAGATAAATTTAAGAGGAGATTAACAGATAGGACATAAAAAAAAACTTTTAATTGGGCTGAGTTTTTGGATTTTGCTATATCCAAATCGCAAAACAAAAAATTCTGATTTTGTTTGAAACTTATTTGCAAAACAATCATAGTTCTAACATCGTTATGGTGTAACATCTTCAGCTACCACACTCTATCAGAACAATAAATGGGATTTAAATTGAGAGCTGTTCCCAGAGACTTCTATTTTCTGTCTCTATTTCCATGTTTCTAAACAGTTCCACTGAACAGTTCTTTGTATATTAAAAAAAAACTAGACTACCAAAATATAATGCCAATTTAAGGTACAACAATTATTTACATTAGTGTTACTGGGAGGAAAAAAATATGATGTGGTAAATTAATCTTTGTGCAGCAAAGTACTCCTTAAAATAGGTTTTCAGTGTGCATGGTAATGAACTATTGCTATCTCTACTGAGCAGACATCTTGAAATAACTATGTCCAAAGTTGTTTAAAATCCGCTCCCAAAAATTTCAGTTTCAGCAGTGCAAGGAAGACTGATTTCTCACTTATAACACCAAACAGCACAAGCCTGTTTTTTTTTTCCCCTCCAAATCCTTTGCTCAATGTGGGGAGCTCCTGAATCAGCTGCGACTTCTACACGCCTCCCCGTGACCTTCCCGCTGATAATCATAATAATGTTTGGCTGCGAAGGATCAATCAGCTTTCATAAAGTCAGCAGCCTTCAGATTAATCTCGTATTATTAATTTTACAAGTTAAAAAGACCAGCGAGACGGACGTGATGGCTCTCGGTGTCATTTGTTCCCCTACGCGTATTTCCTGTGGACAATAAACAAACAAATTTCCAATTTGGCGAAGCTATAAATTTTCAGGCTTCATAAAAATTAATTTGAATGGATGCGACTGTGAGCTTGGGCTTGTCGAGATTAGGGGACGCCATCACTGTAATTGCCTGTGTGGCTGTGCTGTCACTCAGGAGGCCACGGCTGCACTGCCACCCCTCATCAGAATTTAATTCTCAGATCAAATTCCCTTCTTCAATATATCCTTTAATAAGGCTTCCACTCTCCATCTTTCAGCCTTAATTATTGCTCCCTGTCTCCCTTGACAACCAAATTAAAAGGTACATGCGACTACTCCATAATGACGGTGATCACCATAATAATAGTTTAGAAATCACAAGCTCCTCTCTGGCAAATCCAGGCTAACCTTGTCAAGGTTGGATGTCTTCTGATAACTAGATTTTCTATGGATAGCTTCAGCACTGGAAGATAAGAAATACAATTATGTAATCTTTTATTGATTTTTTTCTCTTTTTTTTTTTCCTTCTCTTTAGTAGTATGTACAATTACCTGGGCAGTTTTTAGATTGTTGAAGCTGGAAATGGAAAATTTACAAAGACTCTCCACAGCAGAAGGCTTTACCTCTGTTGAACACCGGTCATTTCTGTTCAACAATAAAGCCATGGCAGTGTGTGGGGTAAGAAGGTTTTTGGTTTTGGCACTAGGCGGGTCTATGCACTGACCTCAGCTGTCGTGTGGCCTTGAGGAGGTCACACAATCTGTGGAGCACAAGTGTCTTTATTTGTGAAGATGAGCAGCTACACCATCACAGCAAAGACACACAACTTCTGCCATTAATGTGTTTGTTTCCATCGTGGTTACACACTTTTCATTGTGCCATTTCTGAAATGATTTTGTTTTCAAGAGATCTAAGTACCACCCTCATGTCTTCCCTAGTGGATTCTTGTGCATGAACTTCCCATCTGGGTTTTGATTCTCCTTACAAGCACGGGGATTGACCTCTGCTGTTTGAAATTTGGAACGTGCTTCAGCCACCTGAACTCCTGTCTTCCTGCTGCTCGGTGACACTTCCTGGACCTGTACCATCTTCCGTTCACTCCTACCTTGGGGGGGGGGTTGGTGGTTGGCGGTGGTGGTTGGCGGTGGTGATTGGTGGTGGTGGTTGGTGGTGGTGGTAGTGATGGTGGTTGGTGATGGTGGTTGGCAGTGGTGGTTGGTGGTGGTGGTGGTTGGTGATGGTGGTTGGCAGTGGTGGTTGGCAGTGGTGGTTGGTGGTGGTGGTTGGTGATGGTGGTTGGCAGTGGTGGTTGGTGGTGGTGATTGGTGGTGGTGGTTGGCGGTGGTGATTGGCGGTGGTGATTGGTGGTGGTGGTAGTGATGGTGGTTGGCGATGGTGGTTGGCAGTGGTGGTTGGTGGTGGTGGTTGGCAGTGGTGGTTGGCGGTGGTGATTGGTGGTGGTGGTTGGTGGTGGTGGTAGTGATGGTGGTTGGCGATGGTGGTTGGCAGTGGTGGTTGGTGGTGGTGGTTGGCAGTGGTGGTTGGTGGTGGTGGTTGGCAGTGGTGGTTGGTGGTGGTGGTGGGTGATGGTTATGGACGGTGATAGTTGTTGCTGGTGGTGGGTGGTGATGTCCGGTGGTAGTTATTGGGAACATTTGCTGGGGGGACTTTCTAGTGAGCCATGTTTGAGGTCTTGTTTAGTCCCAGCATAGCCTTGACTGACACCACACTTTATCTCTTACTACTTTGCTTTGCTGTTTTTATTTCTCTGTCATTTTCTCCTTAATGTCTCCCCCCGCACTTATCCTGCCCGTGGACTCTTAGACAGTTCTGTAAAAAGGGCATCTGGGCTTCTGTAAAATTGGGACAAATGTTGCTGCCGTCTTGCACAGTTTGCAGAAAAGTTTCCAGCCTCGGTGAGCGGAGATGGCTAAGAAAATAGGTCTCAAGTATTTTTCGGCTTCTTGCAGGGCTTAAAAAATGGAATATGTTCCCATTATCTCAATATAACCAGAGTGGGTGTCAGCCCCCAGATGTAAAGTGAGGCAGTTTGTTTACACTTTGGGAAATACGTAATATCACGCATCTGTGTGTTTGCAGTCATGCCTGGGCTTGACTGGATTTTTCACTTTTAGCTCAGATACGGACCATCAGAAAGGTAGTTATAGGGGAAGCTTCTGGAACTGTGAAGGGTATTTTCCAGAGTCACTTTGTCAGAGAGCTAACAAACAGGTAAGAATCCTGCAGTGAGAATGTATTTATTTATCCAGGGAAGGTTTATGATGAGTTGAAGGGAATTTAGTTGGGTACTAAGATAAGAAACACAAACCAAATGGCACCGTGAGATATTATTAGGGTGGGTCGCAGTAATGATCGGATGAGCAAAGATCATTTAAATAGTTCACCTGACACAGCAGTTGATTTGGAATAAAGAACAGCCATGCAATTGTGGATCGCGGCTGCAGAAGTCAAGGACGGGGGAAGCAGGTGTGCAAGGCAGTGTTTTTGCAGATAAGGGAGCTTGCAAGAAGGCCAGACGCTAAACCTGGAAGCCTTTAATTACTCAGATACCAGTATTGATTGGGATAACAACCGTGTAGAAATGAAGGCCAGAGATCGCCTTGTAAGAGAAGGGCAGGATTGTTTTTTTAAGCAGTTTATTGAACTATCTACATGGTCTCAGGCGACTCCGGCTGTAATCCTCAGAAACAGGAGGAGCCTTGGGGAGAGAAAATGCAACGAGACCTTGACTGATGAGTGGCTTCTCGTGGAGAGAGATGATTTATGGTGAGAAAACACAAACACAGGCAGGGTCAAAAAATGTCAAAAAAGATTAAAAGTTAAAGGAGTGCCGGCAAGTCGCTGATCGGGAAACACTGTGAAACTGATGGGACATTTGAAAATAGCCTCGTACTGACCGGAGACATGACAAACCCAACTCCCTGGTCAGTGACGGAGCACATGAAACACACGCTAAGACAGCGCTGCACCTGAGGCTCCAGCCACAACCGTGTCTGCGTGACACAGATCTTTTAACATGGCAATATCTCTAATATACTGAGGGAGCTCGCTGAAGGGTGGCGGAGCCTGGAAGGGAAGAGAGAGAGTCGTGAGTGGATGTTAATAGAAGCAAATCCCTGGGCGAGGTCTCTGTGTTCTCAGCCACAATCCCCAGTCAAGGACATGAGTCCACACACGTTGACCCCCTTGCTGTGAATCCACCACAAAATCATCCCCTGACTTTGGGAATGAGGTCAAAAGAAGCCACATTCTGGGACGGTATGGAAATCGGTGACAATCCATGAATGGGCCTTTTCTCCACCAAAAATTTAAATTCTCACAATATTTATTGTTATTCTCCGTAGATCTGATACCAAAAACACGATTTGACACATACATTAGGATGCAAATTTAATAAATCACATGCTAATTGATACAAAAGTGGGTCAGTGTGCACGTAAGATTGTGAGGATTAGGCTAAGTCTCCAGTGAGGAGGGAGGGAGTGGAGAAGGTAGAAAATAAAAATTTACTAAGAAACAAGGGTGCCTTGAGATTTCTGATACATATTCATTTTGAGATCATGTTAATGATATTTAACGTGAAAAGTAGAGGATATCTAACAGCCCTCGTCTGACAGAGAACCGTGTCTGTAAATTGACTCAGGAAGTCTCGTTCCAAATGCTAATGCTGACAGAAAGCATATCGCACAGCTGACCATTTAGCCAGAAATCTTGCTGACTCTGGGCAGCCGCGTGAGCAAGCGCGTGCGTGGCTGGGGCGTCTTGGGGAACTCTGACGCCTGTCCTCCGTCTGCTCTTCCCGGCCAGCTCCCAGCCAGGACTGTCCTCTTCCTCACGCCCAGCTTGAAGTCCTCGACTTTTCTCGACTCTTCAAGGCAGACAGTACCTGTCTTTTTTTTTTTAATGTTCATTTCCCCAGATTAATTTCCATAAGGCAGCCATCATCCTACCAACCCCTTCCTTATTTCTTATAATTGATATAAAATAAAACAAAATGAACAATCCATACAAGAATTCTAAAAAACTGGCCTGTATTTAGCCTTTAAAAACACATTAGGTGAGAATAAATGGGAGCAAAGCATGTATTAAGTGCATTAATATGGTAATGACGAGTATGGGGGAAGTTTTAAAAACTTTACACTGGAATATAAATGGAGTTAGGCTTTTTTTTTTTTTTGATAAATGGCACAAAAATATTTGACAATGGTAGTATAAATAATGAGAAAACATTGAGAGAATATCTGTAGATATTGTTATGTAATTATAAAATCAAAGATTCATAAAGAAATGTATAAGAACCAAACCACCACATTAATGAAAAGTTTTATTTCTTTTTCCCCCCAAGTTTGTAGATGTTATTTTTTTTTTACTTTTTATTGATCCAAAATGCTCTATTTTTCTTATCTCCAAGAGCAGCCTTGGACCCTGAAGCAACTGAAGTATTGATCAGCCATTGCCAAAGTTTCAGTGTTGCTGACTCCCTTGCCTTTCCACACAAAGCCCTGTTGTACCGAGGGTGCGGAGCACATTTATTTGCTTTTGCAAAAAAATAACAAGGAAAGTTGACCAGAAACGAAATCTGATGCCATTTCTTTCGGTATCTGTTAGCTACCGTCAATTAGATTACCCACCGTTAGTTCCTAAGTGCCAAATCTGTGTGCATTTATGCTAAAAGGACACATATATGTCCTCACATAATATGGCTAACACTGAAAATCAGGCTGGTGGCAATGAAAGCTAACATCTATCAAGTACATGTTATGAGTCAGGAGCAACTAACTTCAAGTGTTTTCCTATAGTAACCAGTTTAAAAGCACTTACCAACCAATTTGTGAGGTCACGGCTGTCTTTATTTCAATTTATAAATGAAGAATTAAAAGTATAAACTATATCAGACAGTGCCTTTTAGAAATGTAATTACCACTGAAATCTTAATCCTTCAAGAGATACAATCTCATGCCAAACTTCACACAGGGCTAAAATCTAAAAATATATCATTGGGGTGATTATATCAACACCAACTTGTCCATTTTAGACTGATTATTTCTTGCTCTCTGAGTCGTTCATTCAACACTTATCAAAGGTCCATGTTGGTATGAAATGTATTTCCACAAAAACCTCTAATCATAATCCCCAAAACACTGCATTTTGCTTCCTAGGTTATGTTTATGGAGGAGGAATGACTTTCTTCTCACCCCGATGACTAATTAGTGATTTGGACCCACAGGGACACAGTCGTGGGACAAGCGGTGACAAGTGGTGACCACTGGAGACCACCACTCAGCGAGTCCCGTGAGGAGGGGAGAGAGCCTCCCTTCACTTGAGTCTTGCGGGTGAATGAGAGACTGGGTAACTGAAATGCATTTTCCCCTGTTTGCAGGTTGACTTTGCTCCATTGCGTCCTTCCCAGCTTCCCAGAAACTAGACAGTCGCTGTCAGTGGCCAGGGCGGGTCTCCGGGGTGCAGAGTCACTCCTGTCCCTGCTCCATCTGCCTTTAAATGACTCCAGGAGGCAGGGCTCACCACTTGGAGGACGGCATTTTGTGTCCCCATGTAATTTTATTGAATTTGCCTTTTTTCCATGTTTCTTCATTTCCATCTTTCCCCCCAATGCAGTCTGATATGTTTGTATTCTTCCAACACTTTTCCTTGTGAAATCACTTCTCAATTTAGAATGAGTTAATTCTATATTTCAAATAATGAAAAATCTGTAAGAAGTTGTGCGATCTGAAGTTCTTTATTTAGTTTTATCCTTAGATATGAATTGTCTTTAATGAGCAACTTACTATGTTTATGTTCAGCTTAAAACATGTTTGGCTTTCTTGCTCAGTTGGAAATAGCCTACAGCTAAAGGCAGCATTTTCATTGTCATACCGATACGGTTTAGACACTTGTCCTATTGACTTTATTAACATCAGATTATGAATACAGCTTCACATTCATGTGCCTGGATGAGGGAAACACATCACTTAACCTCCCGGCTTTATTCCTCAAAGCCGTGGAACAGGAGCTCCCCGTGAGAACCCAGGAGGAACTGGAAGTAAAGTACTCTGTGAGCTATACTGTATTACTCATAATGAATATTCATAATTTTATAAGCCATAAATATATATATTTTTAATAGGAATAAATATATGAGCCCTGATAGGTGAACTGAAATAGTCAAAACTAGATCACCTCACAAAGTGTATTGTATTTTGTTAAGGGGAGACTTTGAAAAATTGTATTTCTTAATAGTAAACAATGATGATTAAAATAACCAACCCAATCTAGACCAGAAAGGTGTGCTCTGAATCCCCGCGTTAAGGTCATTTTCATTATCATAGCCTAATTTTTACTTGCTGCACTAGTTTTTGTTTTCTTAGATTTTAGAAAGGTTTCTTGATGCCATTTTTCTGCCTCGAGCTAGAACGATTGTTCCTGGTGTCGGCTCGAGGCAGAATGATGGCATCCCCCAGTGACAATGGTGAGACCGTATGGATACCAACTGTGCACGTTCCGTGACTCGGGGATTCTTCCAGGGCTTCACGGCAGGGAGGAAGGCAAGACCTGGCCACCTGGCGCATGGCAAGAACAGCACAAAACGACTAGTATGCTGGATCCCTCTCGCGGTGGGTGCTGCCTGCGTCTCGAAGTCCCTCAACAAGATGCCAGCACAGAGTGGCGGGAATCTTGGTCATTTGGCAGCAGGAAGAAGGTGCTCGAGCGTGGGATCTGTCTTGTAAGTTCCATCAGGAGTCTTCGTCGCAGCATCAGGAGAAAAGCTAACCGCATCAAAGGCAGTGCCCACGCGGGAGCACCTGCGGCGGGCGCGGGGAGGGCCGTGCCCGGGTCTCAGGTGCCCTGCTGGACTCGGGGCGGCTTCCAGCCCAGCCTCCTCACTCTCGCGGGGTTCTGCGCCCCTCCAGATGCTAATTTTTCTACAAGTTGTGGGGATAGAGAATAGCAACAGTGTCTTGATACTTAGTTGCCATCGAAAGAGGAAACTCAGCAGTCTTGTTGCACAGAGAACACGGATACACTGTAGCTGCTGTGTGACAGCCCGCGGCCCGCTCCCAGCCTCCGGCGACTGTGCCACGTCCTGGGCCCTGCTCCACCTGCCTGCGAGTCAGCACGGGCTCACAGCCTGGGGCTCCACCTGGCAGGTCCCTGAAATTGTAAAATGGAGATGGCAGTAACAAAACCTGCCTCGCAGGGCTGGTGTGAGACTGCTACTGTTTGAGAAGCCCTGAGAAGGCCCGGCCTGTGCCAAGCACCCAAGCGCCCGTGACTGGAAGGAGCGTCCGGAGTCCCTAACGCCGCAGGGCGCCAGCAAAGGACAGAGACCACAGGGACCCGCACCCCGACTTCCCAGCTCCGTCGGAGCAACAACCTCCATGTATTTTAAGGAGAACATTAGAAGACAAAATGACTGCTTTCTGAGTCTTAGAAATTCTTACCAAACTCAACTACATAAAGGAAACGATCCATGTTCTCTTCTGAAGGTTTTAGTACAATTTTGTTTTCACGTTGCATTGAGCCCGTCTTCCTTCCTTCCTCCCGATGTCTCTGTCCCCTCTCCCCTCTCTCTGACCCCTCTTCTCCCCCACCCTCTCTCTCTGTTTTTGCTTCGTTCTGTTTTTCCGTAAGGAAAGCGCCATGCCTGTGTCCGCTCTGTAAACTCCATTATTTCTCAGCTTCTCTGTGACGCCAACCTTGTCACCTGTCGATGTCCATTCACGTGGGATGCGGTTTGCAGTTGGACACCCTGTTTCATTGATCCATTCTTGTCTCTCCACGCAGGAGGAAGGCATAATTTATTAAGTTCTTTTTTTTCTATCTGAGGCTAGTCTATGGAATTTAAATGATTTTACATGTTGATGTCATATCCAGATCTACTGTTAATATCTCCTATTGAAGCTACGAATTTTTTCTGTCAGTGCCTTTGGGGTATTTTTATCATCTGCCATTCATATGGCTTTTATTTCTGTTTTTGCCTCACTGTTCTTGCTAGTTTCTTCCGCAAATTTTGTTAATAATCAGTAATACTGGGCATCATTTTTGTTTGTTTGTTTCTAGTTTAACATGTTATGCTACTTAGGTTTAACTATAAAATATAAAGACCATTTTGGGAGTTTGACAGATGCCATTTATTAAACTAAGGGAAGTTCCCTTCCAGTTCTAGTTTGCTAAATTTTTTAAAAAATTAATTGGAGTTGAGTCTTAACAAATAATTTTTCTTTCATTTTATTAATCTTTTGGTGAATTGTAACACAGAGAGAAAGGCACCCAAAACAGAGACTGCAGAGGCGGTGGGTGGGAGCCCCGGGGAGACCTTGGTCAAAGTACACGACATCTCAGTTAGATGAGTGAGCTCAGGAATCGACTGCACAGCATGGCGCCGTGGTTGATAACCGTGTATCGTATACTTGCAAATGACTGAGGAGGTAGGTTTTAAGTGTTCTTGCCACAAAAAGTGATAAATATGTGAAGTAGTAAATATGTTAAATAGCTGAATTTAGCCATTCTGCAATATATACATATACCAAAACATCATTTTTGTACACCATAAATATATACAATTTTTATTTGTCAGTTAAAAATAAATAAAAACAGAGAGAAGATAATTCAATGCATTATCACAAATAAACATACCACCACACAAGTCAGGAAATCCAAAGTGCTGGTGTCCCCAAACCCTTAAAGTGACAGTTCTCAGTCAATAACCTCCCTTTCCCACAATTATCTTCTCTCCTGACTTTTATGGAAGTCACTGACTTCCTTTGCCTTATAATATTACCTCCTCGCATGTGTCTTTCAACACCAGAGTTTAATTTTGCCTATTTATTTTTGTTTTTATAAAAGTATAATTCTATATGTCCTTTATTTTAGTTTGCTCTGTTTTATTTTTGTGAGAATCACCTATTATATTTTGTTGCATGCAGTGATATTTAGTTCATTATGATTGCAATACTGCACTGAATGAATGTACCACAATATATTTATCAGTTGCAATTTGATGTAATTTTTCCAGTTTATGGCTTTTATAAACAACATTGCCTTAAGCATTCTTATACATATATCTCGGTGCATATGTGCATATATTTCTATTGGGAAATATATTTGAAAATAGCATTTCTGAGGCATAGTGAATGAATTTATTCAAGGTTAGTAGATTATGCAAAATTGTTTTCAAAAGTGCTTAAGCATGATTCACACTCCGTGTTTCTGGATGTGAGCCCACAGCTGGTTCCATGTTTTGTGTATTTTCCCCCCTGTGATGTGCCTTCTTACTCTATCAGTGATGTCCTTTGATAAGCAAAAGTTCTTAGTTATAATGTTGTTACATTTATCAATGAATTCACTTACAGCTGATGCTTTTTAAGTCCTACTCAGTGTGGCTGTTTAATCAAAGGTTTACAAAAATATTTTAGAATCTAGGTTATTTACTCTCCTATCTTTGTGATTTGCATCTACAATACTTCTTGGATTTGGTATGATCAGAATTAGGAGGTTATTTTATAAGGAGTTATATGTGTGTATGTGTATATATGTGTGTGTGTATATATTAATATGACTATAAAATTAACCAAGTCCTGTTTATTGAGAAGGTTATATTTTTCCCTTGACTACAGTGTCAATTTTGTTTAAAATCTAGTGTTTCTAGGTGTCAGATATGATTCTCAGTCCTTCATTCTATTCCACTGAGTTCTTTCCTGTTATTGAATAAGTACCATACTACCCTAATCATCATAACCTTATAAAAACCTTGGTATCCAGTCCAGGAAGTTCTCCTACAATTTGCTCCTTCTTCAGAATTTCTTGGCTATTCTTGAACTTCGTATCTCCATGTAAATTTTAAAATCTCCTTGTCAAGTTGCATAGAGCAGTCTGTTGAGATTCTCAATAGAGTTGCAAATAATTTACTTTGGGATAACAATGAAGATGTTTATAATCCCATTTCTTTGTCTGGCTCTGAAATGGAGGTCATGCTGGCTTCGTATAACTGGATGGGTGGTGTCCTTTTTTAAAAAACATCTGGAACAGTTATATAAATTTGGAATTATTTGTTAACTGTGCTAAAATATGGCCTCAAAAATTTCTTCATTGGAATATTTGTATTATAGTTTAAATTGCATTATCAATTTTAAGCCTTTCAAATTTTATATTTCTTTCTTTGTCAGCTTTGCTGAAGTCACATTTTCTAAGATTTGTGCATTTCATCAAAATTTAAAATAATTACCATAGAGACAACCAAGATATCTCCATATTTTATTTTTTATCCTATCTTACTTTATCTTTGTGCTAAATGTTGAAATAAGGATGTGTGAGCCCTTCAATATTATTCTTGTTTTTCCAGAACGTTTTTGCTTTCATGGGTTCCTTGAACTTCCATATGAATTTTAAGATCATCTTGTTACATTTTGCAAAAGAAACTGGGATTTTGACAGGAATTATGTTGAATATGTAGATTAATTTGGAGTGTATTGTCATCTCAACAATAAACATAATTCCAGTCCATAGGCACAGAATATATTCCCTTCATTTAGGTCTTTAATTTCTTTCAGTGATATTTTGCAGGTTTCGGCCTACAAATCTTTATTTATTTTATTAAATTTATTTGTAAATGTTTCATTTTTGATGTTTTATACATGGAATTGTTTCCTTAAATTTATTTTTGAAGTATTCATTGAAAGTGTATAGAAACACAATTGATTTTTATACAAATCTTGGATTCTGAAACTTTGCTGAGTGCATTTATTAACTTTACAAGTTTTTTGTGGACATATTATGTTTTATAAATTAGATCATGCCGCCTGCAAGTGGAAATAGATTTGCTTCTTTGTTTCCAATCTGGATTCTTTATTTTCTCATTATTGCCTAACTTTCCTTGCTGGAAATCAAGTACAATTTGAATGAAGTTGTAAGACAGGATATGCTTGCCTTATTAGTGATCTTGGTGAGGAAGCTTAGAGTCTCTCACCAGTAAGAGGGATATTAGATGTGGGTAATTTGAGGTGCCCTCTGTCAGGTTGAGGGAGTTCCCTGCTATTCTCAGTTGTTGAGTATTTTCATCATGAATGGGTGTTGGATTTTAACAAATGGCTTTTTTCTGTGTCTGTTGAGATGATCATGTAGTTTTGGGCTTTTGTTCTATTGATAAAATGTATTACTTTAATTGGCTCTTTAACATGAAACCAACCTTGCATTTTTGAAGAAAATCCCACTTGATCATTTTCTTAGTCTGTTTTCTGATACCATAACAAGATACCCTAGACTGGGTAATTTCTAAAGAAGAGAGATTTATTTGGCTCAGGGCTCTGGAGGCTGGAAAGTCCAACAGCACAGCCCCCTGCACCTGCTCAGCCACCTGGTAAGGGCCTTCTTGTGGCATAATTACATAGCAGGGAGTCGAAAGGTGGAAACAAGCACATGAGACAGAGAAAGCAAGAGATGGTCACTTTGTTTACAAACCCACTCTCGTGTTAACTGGCCCACTCCCATGGTAAAGACCTGATCGCCCCTGACAGGCCCCGCCTCTCAACTCTGTCGAATTGGGAATTATGTTTCCAACACACAAACTTTTGGGGAACACTTTCAAACCATAGCAGTCATGGTTTAGAGTCATTTAAATATGCTACTAAATTCTATTTACCAGTGTTTTGTTGAGATTATTTTTGTTTATCTCCATAAAGCTCTTTTCCCTTAAATACCTTTTTATTCTTTGTTATACAAGCTGTATAATATTACATTTTGTATCCATCAATATAGACTTATAATTATTGCTTATCTAGTTGTTGCAAAATAAAATAAGAGAAAAATAATTATTAACCAAAGATACTTTTGCATCATCTTCCACATCTGGCTCTGCAACTTCCCTCATCAGTGCTCCTTACTTCTTCACGTAGATTTGAGTCACTGTCTGGGGCCCTTTTATTTCCACCTGAATTAACTGGAAGGAGCAGGGGGTAGCTTAACGACATTGTGAGTATTTAATTTTGTAAATTGTTTGGTGGGTTCAGGAGTGTGTATTCTGTCATTGTGCTTCATAACTTGCATACATTGATAGTTTGCATGACTCTGCTACACATCGTTACGTAGTATACATTTACAAACTAAATACCAATGTATCAATGCTAAAAATGTAAGTAGTGGCATTGTCTTTTACCATCTGAATGTAAAAACTAATGAGAGAGAAATAAGTTACCAAAAGTAGCGTGTTTGAGAGTATAAATAGAAGATGGAAAGTGATAACAACTCCATATTCATTAAAACATAAGGTTCTGATATATTAGTCTTGATATAAATGATCTGAAAGGTCAAGATGCTAAGAAGTGCTCTCATTATAAAAAGAAAGTCTTCAAAGTGAGCTAATCAAAGCTTCTCAAAAGATGACAGAGAAGGAAACCTTGACACAAATATGTTTTGACAGTAGTCAAGGGACTCAGATGAAGAGTCTATAATTTAATCAAATAATTCCAAAAAAAGGATCCACACCAGAAATAGTTTCACATAAGGAGATACAAATAAGGTGGGCAATGAAAATCAGGCAGATTAAAACAATGAGCGCATTTCAAGATATCCAAATTTAATCTGGGCAAAGAAAATCACCTGAAGTTAATGATAAATTAGGACAACTCCCCAGAAGTGCAGGAAATTCTATAAGTGCTTTTGTTGAATCTTTAATTTTATAACTCTGTAGTCCACTGTAGAAGCTTAATACCAGGAAGATAAAACAGGATTTCATTAGCTCACAGTGATGCAGAGCACAAAACAGAAAATGCTAACCAAAGGACATCACTAAGACACTTAGTCTTATTTCAAACAAACTGCAAATCTCCAATTTCAGAGGGCGTGCTAGGGACTAGTAGCTAGTAAAAAATAGTTATATGACCATATTTTTGCATATCAAAGTATCTTATGACTATTTTAGGTAAAATTATATACAAAATTAGACATTTTGAGAAATCTGTTTAATAATTAACATAAGAGTGGAAGGACTTTAGTACAACCTGAGATTTTCTAATTTTAATAGAAAAAAATACAATATAACCTTCTCTCTAAATATATATGTGTGTGTATATATATATATACGTATATATATACATATATATATGTATATATATATTGCTTTTAACTACTCAAACATACTTCTCTTTTATAGCATTTAGCCCTCAGGGGCTACCATGAACCTTTCAGGGGTTACCATGAAACTTGGGCTTATTTTTCAAATCAACGTCTTGGCAAGAACATTCTGATCTCCATGGAATGTAGAAGAAAACACAAACACATACAAACAAAATAAATTCTCTTATACATGCTTGTATGCCTGTATTTGCATACAGCATCTCTGGAAGGATGTGATAATCCGGTATCACCAGTTGTCTCTACGAAGGGAAATTAAGTGGCGAGAGCAACAGGTGATGAAATAGATTTATGTTTTCACAGTTTCATCCTATTCTTTCTAAATTTTTCGCTGGGTGCCTGTTTTATTGATTCTAAATTATTAAAATAAATTTTCTAAAAACATTAATGATAAGTGAAAATACCATTTGAGCCAGCAATTTTACTTCTAGGAATTGTCTTATATATTTACACTTATTTCAAAGGTCTACACAGAAAGATTTTCACATGAGAATTTTCACTGCAACATTTTGCTGGAAAAACATTGAGAATGATCCAAATGCTGACAATCAAGAGACTAGTAAAGAAATAGGTAGGTAATAGACAGACAAACAGTTGGGCAGACAGACAGATAAAACATTCTGCACCAGGCAGAAGTATGGAACAAGTTAGGTACCAGTATAGAACGTTTTCCAATGTGTGGTGTTAAATGAATGGAATGCAAAGTTGAAGAGATGTAATGTGCTATCATTTGTGTACAGATACAGAAAGAAAAATATTGTTTTGCATGTTTCGTTAGATATGCATAAAGTAAAATGTGTGTGTAAGAATATGAGATAATGGAAAACATTGATTTTGTCTGGAGATGAGACATTTTGGCAGGAGGGCATGAGTCCTTATCAAGATTTTCACAACATTTATTTTTGAATCTTTTACATTTTGAACATATGATTATATAAGCCATCCAAAAATTGATGCTTAATAAGAAGAGATCAATTAAAATATCATAAGTGGGAAATAAACAAGAATCAAAACGATGATGAACGATCTAAGAAAAAAACAGGTTATGCACAGAATTTTCCAAGACAGTGTTCAAAGAGAAATTGTTACAGTGTTATTTAAATTGATCTTGAAGGAGGGATGCTGAAAAGAATAGAGATGTAAAGGCAAGTGAGAAAGTGGTCAAGATTAATACTTTCGTGCAGAATAAAAAAGGGGAATGAATGCACAGATACAGAGGACATGGGCCACATACTCAGCGGATGGTGGGGCAGAGACAATAGCTGAGGACTAAATCCATGAAAAATCCTATCTACAATCAAAGTAATGTGTTAAGCAGAGTAAATGCATTTATTTATGACGTGAAAGAAGTAATGTCTGCAGGCCCTTCCAGATTGATTTCTAAGACAATCCCCAACCGAGTGCAATTTAATGTGTTTATGATCAGTTATTTTGCAAGATGCTGAGCATATGAATAAATAAATGAGAAGTATCTCCTGCCTTTAAGGAGGGCAGTGCAGTAAGAAAGATCTATTTATAGACAAATAATTATAATGCATTTTGAAAATACTGCATTGCACAGTATTTTATTTTATTAATACACTAAATCAATGGGATCAGTTATTTATACTAAAAATTACAAAACACATTTGGATTCCTTTCAAAGGTGCAGAAAAGTGTACTTAAAAGCTATGACCAGATAAAATTCTAGAAATGATTTGAGGATGTTTATGATCCATTCCCCTCTATATTGTTATACCGATTTATGCATGCATTATATTTTTTAAAAATCCTCAAATTTCAGCATATCAATATGCAACATCATCATGCATGTGCTGAATGAAGGGAAATAAAATTAATACTCCTATTTGTCAATGTCAGAGGAAAAATAAAAACAGATTCCTTCTAAGGAGTGAGGAACAGGAGCAAATACAGAAAGAGCCTAACTGGGAAACAGCAGGTGGCGTGAATCTGTGACCACCAACGCCCTGCAGATGACCCAGACCACTTCCAGGGAGGATGGTGGAGCCCTCACCTGTGCTGTGACCCAGCTGGTTACGTTTCGCTGTGTGTCATTTTCCCGCCTTTAGCTTATTCTACCACAAAGCCTGGTCTCCCAGGGCCAGCAAAAGGGGCCACCGGAGCAGGGTTCTCAGGTGGGATGGATCACTGTCAGCTCAGCGTTGGCACCAGTTCAGGCAGAGCACACCTTCCTCAACCTGCACAGCGATCCCTCGTGCGGAATAAATATTTGCAAAACAACTTACTACTTAAGGTTCTAGAAATCTGTAGTTTTGGAAATAAATTCAGTCTTAGCAAGTGGAAGATCAAACCATAAAGATTCATAGGATGTGAGAAAGAAAATGATAAGAAAGACAGACTTCTCATAAACGTTACCAGTTTTGTGATGGTTCTGTTGCTTTATATTATAATTCATGATACTATTAAAATCTGCAAACGGTGGAAAAACAAGGTTGGACATGGAACACAAAAAAATTCAATATGAGATCAGTGGGAAATTTATGTTTTACCCCAGAAAAAGGATGTGAATGCAGATTGTTCTTCTTGCAGAATGTACACTTCGCCCACTACCAATTAGTCGATAGGTGCGTGGGTGGTTTTTAAATACTGGCCGTGCGTGGAACTATAGGCAACGCTGTCTGGGTGCACTTGGTCCTACGACGGTGGACCCACCCACATCAGCGATGCACTCATCCTCCTCCTCGGGTCTTCAGCGTGATACTGAGCAAGTGGAAATCTTGTCAGCCTGTGGTTTTTCTGCCCTTTCCCAGCAGCTGTCAGATTTGTACTTATGTAGCAGCCGGCAGCACGTTCCTGTTTCCGAGGAAAGGAAACAGTACGTCTCTTTGACATTGGGAGATCTGACCCACTGCTTTAATTAGCATTTTTACAGAAAGGAATCTGAAATGACAGCCAATCCTCCCCACATTTTTTCTGCATTCCAGTTTTCAAGCAGCATTCAAAATCAGCTGTGCATCCAGTCAAGATTAACTCTGAAATAGCATCTTAAATACTCCTATGTGACTTTGAAGATATCTGTAAATGAGAATAATTCATTTTGACTGATAGTTTTAAAGCATAAACTCAAATTTCTTCAGATGCAATGTGTGAGTTAAAAGAATCACACCTTTTTTTTAATCTTGATGAGATATACCTAGAAACTGTATGTTCATAATTTGCTGAGTTCTAAATAGCTCATAAAATAGTCTATTGCTTCACTCAATCGCGAATGGAACAAGTAAAGCCAAGAGAATAGAGCCACTAACTGCCCACATCTGCTATTGGGCTGAAGTCCTGGGCCCACAAAACGTGGCACATCCATCCTCACCTGCTCTTTGACCTGAGAGAGTGTCAGACCCTTTGCCTTTGAGAGGTGACCCTTTATTTTCACCAGCCTGCCAACGTCAGAGAGATTTCTCAGTTCCTCGCAGACAACATTGGAACGACCAGACTTTCCTCCCTTCCAACCGATTGTAAATTGAGGAAAGTAAACCACAGCAGCCTGAATTTCCTAGGAGCTTTTACTTATCTCATTATCAAGATCCTTTCAATTTGCAAAGAGTTTCTTTCAGCAAACAGATTCCTCCTGCCCCCACTCCGAGGACGCGGGAACAGATGACGGGGACGTGTAATGGCTCGGATCTCACCGGGGCGTCCACGCGAGCGGGGAGCAATTACAGGAGTAATTGGCTATACTTCACCCAGCGTCGCGGGGGGTCACACCGGAGACCCCCGCGCGGCGAGGTCGGTGCTGTTATCACTCATCCTCCGCTGCGTGCCCATGTGCTGCCTTCTCACCCCTCGAAGGCACTTAGCGTGTCTCTGGGATTCGAGTGCAGCCCAAGTTGTGTCTTGGCGTGTTGGTTTCCGCCGCCTGCCACGTGCTGCTCGGACCCCGCGCTGTCGGGGAAAAGCCAAATGTGTGGCCCCCACCAGGGCGCTGTCGTGTTTTTCTATATCTGAGAATCTGCACAGGATGCAGGGGGTCGTTCCCTCGGGGAATCTGTCACTTAATGATCCCAGTGTGTCCAGCAGAGCTTTGATTGCACTCATGGATTAATTCACCAGACAGGAGCTGACTCAGATTCCTTTGTAAAAAGCAGTTCTCTGTCTACTGTGATTGTGTACGGCCCGTATTTTTCAACAACCTTTTATTTCAGAATAGTTTTAGGTTGACAGAAAATTCGAAGATACCACGGAGAGCCCCCATGCCGTCTGTGTCCAGTCTGTGTCATTGATTATCTACCATTATGGAATATTTGTTGCCGCTAGTGAACCAATACTGATACATTATTCTTTACTGAAGTTCATGTTCTATGCATAGCTCCTCACTCCTTCCCGAGCGTCCTTTTTCTGTTCCGGGATCCCACGGAGGAGACCGCGTGTTTGGTTGTCATGTCTCCCAGACTTCATTGTTTTTCGTGACCGTGACAGTGGTGAGCAGAACACGCCAGGTCCTTGGTGGACGGTCACTCACATGGAGATTTTCTCGTGTCTTCATCGTGCTTAGGCTGCAGCTGAGGACATCTGGGGGGGACCACAGAGGCGAAGCACCGTTGGTGACACAACATGTGGGACACATGCAACCCGCGTGACTTCCTGCTGCTGGTGCGGGTCTTGAGCCCGGCCGGGACAGCGTCTGCCAGGTTTCTCCACTTACCGTTGCTCCTTTTGTTTCTTTTTGTCCTTGTCCATTCCCGACTCTTACAAGAAAGTCAAGATGAGCAGCTCGCACTTGAGGAGCGTAGGAGTCCCCTCCGCCTCCTCGGGGTGGAATATCCACAGGAAACTTGTAGAGTTCCTCCGCGTGGGGGACCTGTTTTTCTACAAGTAAATAAAGATCTATAGATAGATCTTTTCTATTGATCTATAAATAGATCTTTTCTATTGATCTATATGTTCGATTACTAATTTATATCAGTATGGACTCACGAATATTTATGCTGTGCTTTGCATTTTACTCTAAAGCTCGTGAGTGGCTCGTGGGTTCTAAACATAAGGGGAGGTTCTGCCGCTGTAGACAGGCAGGAAGCTGGAAGTGCCCAGTACCCAGGACACTAGGACACCTGAATTTGCTTTCTTCATTCTGGTTTGTTTTCAGGGAACAGCTAGAACCAAGGAATCTTGCCTTTGTTTAACATTGCTCAAAAAACATACCATATAATGTGTACATAATCACTGGGATTTCAGAGTCCATTATAATTTCTGAGCAAAGTTTTTCTTTGTACAAGTGCATAGACGTCTGCCTGTGTGTGTCACAGGGGTATTTACGAGCGAGCCGCACTGTGTGACCTGGACACCGGGGCATGACGTTGGGGCCACCTGGGGTCCGCGTCCTGGGAGCCCTCACAGGCGAAGCCTTCTGTGACTGGCAGGTCCCCGTGTGTGTCAGCGAAGCCACTTCACATGCAAAGGAGAGACCAAGGCGTCAGCTTCTCCAAACATGAGTTAGCAATGACGTGACTCCAAGCCCCAGGAAGTAGGCAGGTGCAGGGCGTTCACTTTGGGAAAGAACTCCACAGAGCATGCCCGTCATCGTGGTCCTTCCACTCCCGGAATCTGCTTCGTGGTGGACAAACGCATCACGTGGCCGCAGCCTTGGGAGTGTGGGGTCATCGGGGCGTGGGTGGCTCTGAGTGTTCGCGTCAGTGCAGCTTCCCGTCGGGGTCTGGGGCTGCGCCTGACTCCTGATCCAGGAACCCCGCTTAGGTTGCCGGACGCCTCTGTGTCCAAAAGAGTCGATTTTACTTTCTTTGTATCAATTTAGATTTCCTGCGGCGGATCACTCAGCACTTTCAGTCTGCCGTGTATTCATAGAGGAGTTGCCAGAAACACAAGTCCATCTGTTTTTCCTAACAAAGACATTTGTTTCGTACCCAGCAGTCGCATTTGGTTCTGTTTTTATCAGTGCCATCTTTTATTTTAATATAATTTCGTTTCTTTCCAATAATTTTAGTGCCTCTTGCACTTTCTTTTCTATTTTCAATGTCTTTTATAAATTCAGTTACCTGAATTACAAGGCTGCATTCGTTTCTGCTGGTTTTGCTGTTGCGTTGGTTTGCATATTTCCTGGAGTAGGAGGTCTACGTGGGCTGCGATGAACTTCACCCTCCCGGGAAGCATGTGAATCGGCTTCTGTGACGTGCTCCTGGGGGCACCACGGACCCAGATTCAATCTACACGTCTCAACCGGAGGTTTTCTGAACCAAAAACATCAGTAAAAATTTGGATCTAAAACCCATGAGACTTTTTCTTTGTTTAAAAATTGTTGAGAAGAAAAACATTTGTTACACGCAGAACCCAGAGATGTTTCTGTTCTGTCTGGTTAAAATAGGTTCCGCCGGCCTTTTTCCTGAGGTGGTTTGCTTTTGTGACCTCGGCTGTCTTTGGAGTCTCGCTTTCATTCCCCACTTAGCCGGCGCGGTGTCTGTTCCCGTGTGCTCTCTCGGGCTGATAAACGCCAGGACTTAAGTCACCAAGGGCGGCGAGTGCCCCGCGGCAGCCTGCAGCGTCAGGAAAATCACATTCTATCCTCGCTCCCTGTTAAATCCTCACCCTTGAGGGTTTCCCTGTTTATTCCAAGTCCAGTATTGTATTTGATAGACCTTGTAAATATTTTATCTGACATTTCTAGGTGTTTTGTAGTAGAAGCACTTTCAGGGTATTTTCTCTGCTGCGTTGTCTTTGGACACTATTGATTTTATTCTCAGACTCGTGTCAAGAAGTATTGCCCAGCAGCCCTTTGACAGATGAGAACGGAGGAAACAGGAAGAAGTTCAGTGGCTGCTTCGGTTTCAGCAGTAATTATCAGTCTCAACCGAAAACCCCGTCCCGCGTCTCCGGACCCCACGCGCAAGCTACATTTCCACCGGGCAAGTGGGAGCTCAGCGCAGCGCCGAGCTCGGACCCACGCGCGGAACTTGGCCCCTGCAGGGAGGCCTCGAGTTCGGGGGAGTCCAACCTGAGGACAGGTTCTGCGGTCCCCAAGTGTCTCCCCACAAATTCTGTACTAAGCGGGATTCAAGAAGAGTAAGTTTAGGGTGGAGAGCCCTGGCCGGCGTCTACTTACCCGGTGCTCAGATCTCACGCTGCCGGGTGGGGCTGCAGCGCCGAGACCTGCTGGCGCGATGCTCGGAGGCCCTTCCCGCCGCGACAGGCCCTCCGGCGACACGTCCGACTGTAAACCCACGCCGGACGAGCCCACGCGAAGGACGTCTCGTAAAGGGACAGGGCTGCGCTCTCCACACCCAGCACGGTCCAGAAAGCAGGGGAGATGGACAGGAGAGGGCCCAGTCGGACGCTGAGCCAGAAAATCTATTCCATGACGTGTGGTATCAGGACGACGGTGGAACTGGAGCAGCAGCTGTGAATTACCTAATAATAAGTCAAAGCTAACACATTTTGTTTTGACAATGATTTTGGTTATGAAAGATAGTGTCTTTGATTTTATTATTAGGGCCGAAGAGGAAAAATGCCTCCAACTGAATCTCACATATTAATAGTTCAGACAAAAAGTCGTTTATATACATATGGATGTCCATATATAATCATGTGTATCAAGCATGTGTATATGTATCATACATGTAATATATGTGATAAATAGAGACAGAGAGAAAGATACACACACCAGAGATAGGGAGAAATCAAATGAAGGAAAAAGTAAAAAATGATAGATTTGGAGAATGTCTAGTGTAAGGTCAGTCTCCAGTATATGCTAACTTAGCATAAATCATTTCATAAAAGAACATCACAAAAATGGATATGCTTGCTACCTTAACAGGTAGAGAATAGTGACTCAGAAAAACAAAGTGAGTTTTTCGTAATCACTGACGGAGAATATGACAGACAGCTGCAATTCAGACCCGTGTCTGCCCACAGCTCCGAAGTCCATATTCTCTATCCTACGCCTCAGTGGCTCTCATGGCTGTCAAAGGATTTTACCCCGGAATGTTTGCAATAGCCTATAAGTTCCAAAGTCGTAGGATACCAATAACTCCATACATGATTTCCTTCATAAAAAGGAAGACTATTTACTTTTACTTTGATTTTTCTTGATGCGAAAGTACCTTTTCCCTACAGTTTTGATTTTAGTATATGTGAGAGAATAATTGAACAAAAATAACATTAAAAAATTCAAGCATGCCAATTCTCCATGCAGTACTTTTTAAGACACTAATATCCTCTGAATATTAGAGTAATATTGGAAGCAAATATATCATGCTAGAATTTCCTTTAAGCATTGGAAATTTCCTGCGCAGCAGCCTGTAGCAGAGAACAGCCCCACTGGAGCGGGGAGGGGATAAAACTAGCCGGACAGCCAAGGGACTGCACCCAGGGACAGAGAGCCCTGCTCGCTGCCCTGCTGGACGTCAAGCTTCTGCAAATACCAATCTCCGTGTCCCGTCTGAAGCTCTCCATCTTGCCAAGCTATCACCACCATAATCCCTACAAATCTGGTATTTTCTAGTGCTTGTTAAGCAACTGTTGTAGCCTGTGGTAAACACAGGATCTGTTAGCCAAGGAACTGCATTTTAAAAATTCACGTCTGTGAAGAAACCCAACCGTGTTCCTCCAAGGTCACACTGGCAATTGAAGAGGTCTCATGTCAAAGTGAAGACAGCCTCGTGGCAGAAACACGATGTGGCCGAAGGTGTTCTAGAATAAAGCAAGCTCGCTCTGAATCCTGGGTCCAGTGCACCCGTGGAGTGATTTCAAAGACGTGTTCCCCATAACTCCATTTTTAAGATTATTCTTGATAAAACCAGGCAACAGCACCGAGACTTCAGTCTATTAAATATTTCCCTTTTAATACCTAAACATGTAATTATTGTCCATTGTGATAGTCTCAGGCATGGGATGAAATTCCTAGACACTCAAAATGTTCACAAACTCCAAACTGATATCCCCCACTTTTTCCCAAATAATATGCAGAAGACATACATTTCATTTTGGAAATTTCACTGGGCAATATCTCCACGTAGCTCACTAATCTGCATTGAGTTCGAATACATTGTAATCATCGAGGAATTTGCTACACCGTGTTTCAGTGCTAAGTTGAATTATATATAATAATTTTAAAAACATGTTAAGAGACATGTTCCAAAATGAATTCTACTCTTGGTTGCCTATTAGTCTTAATTTGACTGCAAAGTAGTGAAAAATTCAGATTTTTTAAACCTACCAGGAAGCAGTTGGCCTATGAAATAAAGTTACATGCTTCAAATGCCTAAAAAGATTGAGATTGTTTTTCTTTTCACCAGTTCAGCTATTATAAACTCTGCTTTCACTATTAACATTTTGTTTGAATAACCAGCCTTTCAGGATGAATTTAGATTTGTAAATAGAGCCTGGACAGAGGAGTTGTGCGTACTAGTGGAGCTGCCTTTGGCACCTGCGATTGGAACAATGCACAAATGGAAACTACTTAAAACAATAGCCCGGAGCAATTACATGCCAATAACGGTTCGAGACTATCACACCTGCTTTCCATCCATCCTTATTAACAAGCCTAATTCAAAACCACAGTTGATAGGAAGCAAGCTAACCATTACCAGCTGCTACATACAGATGTCGAAGCACATGTCATTGAGGTGGGAAACCTGGAGTCCCCTAACCTGCAAAGACGTGTGTTGCAAGTTCGGAGCTTCCCTGGATCCACTGCGTTGGACCCACAATGATTTCATTTTCCACATGCAAGAGTCTACGGTGGTTTCTCTAGTGAGAGAAGGAAAACTTATAAGGCAAATTGAACTGCAAAAATAAGGGCTATTCATATTTTGAGAACCTTTTGTATTCCTAATCCAGTCTCGAGAGGTAAACAATTTCAGTGTCTCATCTTGATACGGGCCAATTTGGTTTGTAAGAGCAGTGTTAAGGATGCCCCTGGTCCTCCCGGCTGTGAGGATCGGTGCTCATTATCCAAGGAAACAATGGTGACGGGGGTATTGGTGTTGTGCTAAAAATATTCAGATGCATCTATCATCCCTGTTTCAATATTTTCTCAACTGAGAACAGTCTCCAAACAGAGAGAACAAAAGGCACGTCATCAAACCGTCCTCCTTGCAGCCCACAAACTGGGTTTCTTGCCGGGCAAAGCAGGGGTGCATTCCTTGAAACTGCGTAATCTGTGCAGGAGTCCGTGCGCCAAGCAGCGTCACGGGTTCCGTCATCGAGACAAACGGTGGACGACAAACAGCCTTGGCCAGGAAGCAGCGGAGGATGGGGCAAGAGTGACTTTATCAATTACAGACGTTTCCGTTCTTTATCAACTGGATTCCACAAATTAGAAATCTTTTCAAAGATATGTTTGATACATTATGCACTTTTTATAAGAGAAATACTTTCACTCATATTCCATTCATTTCCAGAAATGAAGGATCAGTGATATCAGAAGCTCCATGCGTGACTGTGTGCGTGTGTTTACGTGTTTGCACCTTTAATTGCATAGTTTTTATCCAGTGTAAAACAAGACACAAAGTGTTGTCTCAAAATGTTGATTCTAGATTACGGTGAACGTGCAAATAGTCTACTAAAATTAGTTTTTTTAATACATATTATACAGGAAAATTTTAAAAAGAAACAGTATTTAGGAAGTTAGAAAAGGGAAAAAAGTTATTGACCAGAATGTTCATGGGAAAAATTAGAAAATGTAAAGGTGTGGGACAAAGAGAAACTGAGAATATTGCTTTATTTTTTGGAGGCTTAATTTTGAAGGACCAGGTCTTCCTGGAAGCCCCCGTTTCCCTCATTTCAGAGCGAACCTCGGCCCACCACACACCACTGCCCTCCTCACCCTCCTCGCTGCGTGAAGCCAGGTGGCTCTTTGCTTTTCAGCTGGGAGGTGATGAGACTCTCCCACCAGAAGAAGATAAAACACGAGACAGTCGGAAATGCCTTCTTCCCATAGCTGCATCCCTCGGGGCCGAGCGAGAGTGTGAAGCCGTCCTTCAGTGAAATTAGGGATGAAACGCTGCTACGACCCGAAGATGCTCCTACAAATTCATCTCCACCAGCGAGTGGTTGTCACTTTCCAAAGAAAGCACAGAGCCTTTTTCCCCTGCTAAAATGCGTCTTTCATTTTTAAATGCTACAAACCTCCTGCCAAATATTTTTAGTACGTGTCATTGATCAAGGGCTGAACTGAAAGTGTGGATTCTCCAGGGTTTTCTGTTGCTTTTAGGAGAAAAGCAATTTCAACACTTTGGTGATGGCTTTGCAACGTGGATTTGCACAACTTTAGCATTTTCAGCTTAAATCTGGACATGCAATTATGACAATCCATGTCATTTCAAATCTCAAAATGCATAGAGAATGAGGCCCACTGTCAAATCCATTATTTTTTTTAACTAAGAGTAATTGGTAATTACGATACCATAACAAATATTTTTATATATAAGTTTTCAAAAAAAACTTGATAATGTTGCTAAATTTTGCTCTAGGTAAAAATTCCATCAGTTCCATACATTTCACTGTAATAATATTTGACTTAAATCTAAAACTGTTCAAAATTGGGATCATTAAAGGCATCAAGAACTAATGGTGCAAATGTCAAGTTGACTTTGATGTTATTATGAAATCTCTTAAAGCTATTCACCTGCTACTTACTTTTTAATAATAATAAAAATGATAATGATAACCACAATAAAGGCAGCTGACACGGCATGCGTTGGGGTCTCTTCCAAGCACTGCATGTCATTGTGTGTTTTTTTTTAATACAAAGTTTGCAAAATTTGTACATGTGTGTGCGCATTGGTTTGTGACCACCGGCCGAGGGCAAACCCGTGATCGTTGGTTCCAGGGTACTTGGCTTCGTTAGGCCTTGCAAGACGCTGCGTCGTAGACGATTCTTTAGTATTTTCCTCTGCAACAGGTATGGCATTCATTAATGGTCTTAAAATTCGCTTTTGAAAACTGTATTTGGTGAGAGCACCCCTTCCTGCCTGAGCGGATCCTGAGGGTCTTCCCTGAATAACCAGCCCCGTCCCCAAGTGGTGAGAAATGCAACCCTGTCACCTACTGACTTCCACCTCACAGAGCAGGGCGCGTCCTCCTCCTCCTCCTCCACCTGAAACACGACAGAACATCAGAAATAAGGAGAAAGATGGGCACGGTGAGAAGAAAAAGGTGGAAGACAAGGAGGAGAGGGAGGACCAGGAACCGGAGAGCAGAGAAAGACTCGCACTCCACGAGTGTGTTCTCAGCCGGATGTTTCTAAGGGAAACCGAGTCTCAGACAGTCCAGGGCCTCACCCCATTCTAACCGGGATCAGCCCGTGAGTTGAAATCATTTTTCTCCTGCGGGAGCAGAGTAGAGCCGTGCCGCGTGGCTGTGGTGGAACGAGCCTGACTCGCGGTGGGAGCGGCCTGGCGCTAAGCTTGGTCTCACGCACCTGCAGAGCCTGCGTGAGAATCGGCTGGCTGCAGCGTGGGGAAGTTGCTGTACGTGATTTAGTGCTGACACACTTGTTAGTGTTAAAGATACTCAAATATATTGATCTCGTTGCCCTTTAAAAAGCAGCTGAGGACCAGTGTATGTATATATATTTTAATTTGGTGAACGGTACTGATGAGTCGAACATCGATAATAAATTCTGCACAGAGCCTGGGCCCAGGTGCCTTTGCGGAGTGCTCGGTCTCTGCTCCATATGGGGATAAACTGGTAATTTTAAACAAGATTGAACCAAATTCCACAAAAACAGAGAAAGTGCCGCGTTGGACTCACTTCCCTGACGCAGTGGAGCAGGCAGCTAAAAGCTCCGGGATTTGTGTGGGGTTAACCGCTAAGTGCTATCATCACTCTGTGATGAACAATAAATGCTAAGAATAGAAACCTTAATCCAAACGGTGGGTTCAAATTTACATTTAAATATACTCCATAATATAAAATAATCCTATCCTATATCTGAAATATATTACTCCGTCTAAATTATTTATATTTTGTTCACAAGCAGTCCGTATTCATAAATATCATGCTTGGATTGATTTATTTCTGTCTTCATACACAGTCTGTTCCTCAAGCTCCCAGGCTTTTAATTAATCTGGATTTGGGGTATAAATTCTTTGTGCCTTGATTAATACCAAACAGGCTTTATTTAATTAAAGAGACAGACTAGTGAAAGACATTTTAATCAAAAATTTCATATGCATACAGCACATCTGCATTTAATACTCAGGAAAAAACTCTTGATTTATTGTATTTATTTTTTAAATGTTTGACTAAAGCACTAGTTGTGTTTCCTGTGATGCATCAACCCCTTCGTGCTCCTATTCCATCTTAAAGCCACCACCGCAGGGAACATAGAGAACCTGGAAGGACAAGAGAGGCCAGAAAGTGAGTGACACGCTTGACCCAGAGCTCCCGCGTGTCTGCAGTGAGCGCGTGAAAGCGAAGGAACATTCCGTCGTGTTCCCTGCGTTGGTTCTGGTGGCTCCACGTAGACCTCTTGAAGGTGTCGACCTTCACAGACAGTCAGTGAGGAAGCGGATCTTAACCCTACAATTCGAGAATCATCGTGTTTCCGGATTTGTGATTGATGCTCTTGAAAAGAGGTAGAGAGGTGGCATCTTACAGTCGGGGTTTCCTTCATTGACATCTTGATGAGAAGGTGTCGTTTCTACAACTGCATCGAAATTCAGCAGCTGTCTTGCCGCACACACAGCGCTGCCCCCATCACGGGACGCCACGCTGACCGTGTCTGCAGCATCACGCGTCACACGCCAGCGCCTGGGGTGCTGGGTCGGAAAGCCAGGACTTTAGTGGACAAATTTTATGTGAAATCTTGGAAGCCAGAGACGCTGCCCAGAGCGTAACACAGCAAGGCTCGGACGCACGTTTGGTGCAAGAGGAAGACGGTGAGTGGTCGGAGAGGAGCTCTGGGTGTCACCACTGGACGTGCCCCGTCCCCGAGAGCACAGGGTAAGTGTCGCGTCATCGCTGCTGTTATCACGTCTCTTTCCACTTTGTATTCACTTTGTCCTGAGTCACATTTGCTAAATTTGGCAGTTTTGTTATCGCTTTCCATGCCCAGCATTTAGGGGCAGCGTGGTTTCCTGCGTGCCCACCCACGCCACCGGCGCACGGATAATCCTGAAAGGAGCAGGAAGGGGAGCAGATTGTGCGCCAGGGGCAGGAGTCGTGCTGCCCGGCTCTCCCACAGGACTGCCAGGCGAGCACCGCGCTGCCCAGAGAGGCTTAACTTGTTGTTGACCCAAAAGCATCGAGTGTGCTGTTCGCTCAAGCAGCGACCGGGGATGGAAAGGCCTGGAAACTTGTCCAAACGGCTCACAGGCACCGCCGGTCACACGCGGCTTCCTACACGCTATCTGCTCAGGGCCGCGGGGAAGGACGGCAGGAGTTCACAGCTTCTGTGGGGTCTGATGGAATCTTCACACAGACTCGTGTACAACATCCCGAGGTCTCGGGTTGCTGCGAAGATCTTGTTCTCATTACGCCGTAGACCCAACCCTGCACATCCACGGCAAACAGCTTTTGAAATTTCCTCTGCTGTATTCATATATCACCCATAAATAACCACGACTTTTGTCTGACATTGTTTGTCTTTCATTTTGCAAAAACAGTAGGCTTTTTTGGATGCTCTTTCTTTTCTAATTTTTTTTATTTTACTTTTTATTTATTCATGATTGACACATAATAATTGTATATATGTATAGGGTACAATATAACGTTTTGATGCCTGTATACAGCTTTTCTAGCTATTTTGAAATATGAAGGACAACATTGTTAACCATCTTCTCTACTGTGCAGTGGAACACAGAACCCACACAGTGAGACCGGCTAGCCCAGGGTTCTTCAAGTTTTCTGCTTACAGTGGGGTGTAAACAGGTGCTTGCAGTGGCCTACAAACACCACACTGTAATCCCACAGCCAGCCCGCTTCCCCCGCACCCTGGCCAGGGGTCTGCGGCAGAACGCAGCCGTCCCAGGAGGTGAGCAGGGATCGCCTTGTCTAGGGGTTCTGATCATCTGTGACCCGTGACGTCCTCCTGCCCTGCAATCCAGGGGCAGCCTCTCATTCTCCTTTGGTATCTGCTGACCACCTGCAACAGGTGTCTGGCAGCCTTGGCCCCTCAGACAGGCTCCCGGAACTGAGGTGCAGCGTGAGACGTCCCTCCCCACGTCAAGGTAATTGCAGACTATGGCGGACTGAGCAAAGCAAGTGGTTTTTTGTAACGTTAGGAGTGTCATACATTTGACGATAGAGCTAAGAACCTCACGGAGTAAGAGGGAAGTTTAGTAAGACACCAGAAAGAGAGAAAGGTAGATCTAAAAACATACATGGTCATCTAATGAGTGTCACGTGTCCACTGCAGCAAGGTTTTCAAATTGCATTTTATTACATCCCATAGTATGTCACCCCCTGCAAATGTTCCTCTCTTGGATTGGGACGGAACAGCAGACACTAATCAGGGCACGGTTTGCTGACTCACCCAAATGCTTGTCTTCAGATATTGAAGAAACTGAATTTTCCTCTTAAACACCCGGATTCCTTTCCTTCAGTGATGATAAGAAGTAACAACATTAATCACCAGTGTTTGCTACTTAATTTTATCTTGTGATCAAACCGGTAAAAGTCAACGTTTGTCAGGGGGGGTGTTCATATGCTAATTATGGTAACTTATCGCTGGCCCCTAATTAAGCTGTTTGTTTTAAATGAGCTGGATTTGGTCTCTAAGCTTTGCTAATAAATTAACTGCACATTTGAATTGTGTAAAATGTTACACTCACCCTGCCCACGGTTGTCTTTCTCCTGTTTCCCTCTGCGGAAGTCACCTGAACCCCGGTGAGCCCTGAGCCAGGATGCCGGATGTACTTGCTGTTCTACGCTGGTGGCTCCTAGACCCAGGGTGACACCCCGTCTCAGAGGGCAGCCAGGCCGGGCCTCTGCGCCCTGCTGGGGGGTCCGGGGTGGCGAGGACAGCAACCCTGGCGGAAGGAGTGAAACACGCCTGTCTGCTCTGGTTCCGAACTTGGTCCCTGTCCCCGCTTGGTAGAAGGCAGCCGTGTCCGGGGACTGAAGGTCTCCAACTGCTCAGGTGCCTGAGAAGCTAGACCGCAAAGAACTTCTAGAACTTTACAGTCTCCAACGAGCACTGTACGCTGTCGGCGTTTCATGTCTTGGCACCGTCCATACGCAGCTCACACAGTCACCCACAGGGACAGGAGCTGTCCAGGGCGGCAGGGCCAGCCGCTCACACCTCCTTCTCCGATAAGAAATTGCTGTTTGCTCACCGACGTCATCTTTGCTAAAAGGCCAATGAAGGAATGATGAGGGCAGGTCAGCGATCTGAGGAGATTTTACAAGAAGGAAAATACATAGAATGAAGAGCAGACCCCCCACTGAATGTTCAGTGCAGCGAGAAGACCCTCAGTCTGGCTCTGGGAAACGCGTGTTCCCCGGGAGCGTGACTGGAGACCGGCCGGGGGAGGGTGTGTCGTCTCCGTGTGGCGCGTGGGAGACATAGGAGGGTTTGGGGCAGGTCAGGAGGAGCAGATGGAGATGGGCAGGTGGCCTCTGTCTCCCTCGTGTGCGTGCTTGGGGTGAGGAAGTGTATGCGTGGGGGGTTATAAGCTGTTTATTCTCAAACCAGTCTTCTTGTACTTATTTAAACGTATTTTGTATTTATTTCCTGGGTATAACACACAATCATACAGTGAAGAGCACAAATTTTAAGTGTGCATCTCAGTGCATTTTTACCACTGTACACGCGTCTGTAACCACCAATGACCCAGGTGTGAGAAACTCCAGATCCTCACAGCCTCCCATCCAGCTGGTAGGACCCGTCCCACTGGGGACTCTCCGTGGGGCAGACCCCCCTGCTTTGGACCTCGCACACCTGGGATCACACATGCACTGCGTGTGGCTGGCTTCCTTTGCTCAACAATTGTCGAGGCATTTTGATGCAGGAATTACAAAACCGGGGCTTTTGCACACTGAGGAAAGCTCGGCCAGGAGTCCCAACGTAGGAGCCAAGAGCTTCATGAATCGAGGCCAGCGTGCAGGGGTGGACAATAACGAAAAGCAGCCTGTGCTGTCACTGATGGTCACACTCCAGCCCGGGGGTCTCCCCTCCCCTCAACCCTGCCGGGTTGTGCAGACCTTTCTCCACCAAAGTCTTTAAACACCGCTTGCCTCAGAACGAATCCAGAAACACAGGTCAGTTTACACAACTCGGGCTCACGTGTTTCATAGCTGTTTCCTTGACTGTTAACAGAAGGTTAGTTGTTCTTATTCTTAGACATTAGAGAATGGTGTTAATCCGAGGGGACAGTGTTATTTTGGGGGAAAGTTGACAATAATAGCTAATTTTACTTCATTTTAACTTTTGGAAATATAAACAATAATTTGAAGAAAATAAGAAAAGAAAATAATCCTGTGCTGAATGGCCTGTTTCCTGCACACAGGAGCCTACAGAAGTGTGGCACAGAGCAATTGCTGGGTCAGAATGAATTAGAGTTTGTAATGCATTTGCCTGTCTTGAGGAAGCATAAGAAAGAAATGAGGTAATCTTGTCAGGGTTTGATGCTCATTGTTCACGGAGACAAAATGCGAGTTATGTCTTTGGCCATAAAATAAAACAATGAGGCAATATAATATACTCCAAGCCGCTCTCCTAGATGGTGAGCTCAGTGCCCCAGTTGTGTGTATTTAATGACGCTACAGGGCTGGTCACTTGTTTTGAAATGGTATTTGCAGATAATAAGGTTGATTCTTTGCAGTGTGCTGTGGTTTACTTCCCCCAAACGAAGGGTGGAAAGAAATCTCTCTACACTGCCAGAGTGGGTGTGTCCCATACGGTGTGTCCTGTGGACACCCCGAAGAGCGTCTGCTCCAAGCTCCGTGGCTTTTGGGACAGCAGGTAAAACTCTGTAGCATTTCCACCCGTCTCCTCTTCATTAAACTCCAGTCCCTTGTAACTGTTTAACAGTAATTGGCTTCCGAACTCCAAGAGAGAAAACTAAACAAAATGATCACGCTCATGATAAACATAACAATAATTATTATTAAGTATTAACACATTATTTTGTTGAGTCTTTGGAGCACAAGAAATCGGTTAATTTTGGTCAAGAGGAAAAGGGAAAAAAGCTTAGATCTTTCAGTCTCTGAAATTAGCTTTCTAAATTACTCAAATGTACCTTTAACACACACATTGACGGCTTCCTTATGTGTTGTTTCCACATAAGCAGCTAATATAACCTTAATTATCTTGTTTCTGTTTTTCTTTTAAATTTTCTAAGTGAGTCTGATCTTCATTACAACATATCAGAATTCCCCAAATAAATGTGTTTCCACCTTACTTATTGGTCCCTCTGAAATTTGAAGGTGATATTCCCAAGGACCGTTGTCCGCTAGCCACGCCTGTTCCAAAGATCTTTCCGTGTCGTTTGCAATCCTCACAGGAGCCCAAGAGCCAGGCACTCCCTGGTGTCAGGTGTCAGGACAGACGACGCCTGCCCTGAAGATGTTCACAGTTCAGACAAGGAGAGAATGGTCTTGGTCAGTTTTGACTATTGTAACAAATTGTCAATACCGAGAATTGGGTAAGTTAAACAACGAATGTTTATTTTCCACAGTTCTGGAGACTGGGGAGTCCTAGATCAAGCTGCCTGCAGAGCCAGGCTCGGGTGAAGGCTCCTCCCGCTTTGCCAAAGTCAGTCTCTTGCTGTCGGGTGTACGGCAGGTCTCGCGTCCCTTCCTCTGTTTACAGGGCAGGTCCCTAATGCAGTCTCCACCTCATGGCCCAATCACCCCCCAAAGGTTCCAGTCTCCTCCTAATACCATCGTACTGGGGGTGAGGGTTCAACATATAAATCTGGGGACAGCACAGATGTTCGGTCCATACCAGAGGTTTAGGAACAGATGCGTTCAATACAACACGAAAAGTGCTCCAAAGGCTGAGCTCTGCGTGTGGAACTGACGAGCACTGAGATCAGTAGTTCTCAACGTGCGGTCCTGAACCCCTGGCTCCAGAACTTGCTGGAAACACAAACACCAGACCTGGTCCCAGCCCAAACCACTGGACATCCTGGGAGTGGCCCCCAGCAGCCCGTGTCCAGCAAATGCTCCAGGTCAGGGCACCGTGCGTGTCGCGGGGAAGCGGATCGTCCAGGACGGAGGGACCGGGGGCAGCCGTCACTAGAGGAACTTCCAGGATCGTGACATCCCCGTCGGAGCAGGGATGGAACAGTGCTGGGGGTGTTTCAGACGGAGAGGCAGTGGCAGTAACTCACGAGGGAAGCTGCTGGCTTGTGCTTGGTAACAGAACACCACGCACTTTGACCGGAGCAGAAGTCACCTGTGCAGGAACAGTGGCCGCACCGCGGCGGCTTGCAGTCGAGACTGATCTGTTTAACCCAGTTTAGTCGCCACTTGGGCGTTATTGACGGTTCGATGGTGTAGTCATTACCCTGCCGCACAGACGGTTTTAATTCCCTCAGTAGCAGTTTCAGACCATTTGGCAAAAACAGAAACAGCAAGATGCCAGAGACCCTCAAGCATTTCTGGAGATTTCTGTCCTGTGCATTCGACATTTGGGCATGTGAATGAGATAAACATGAGTGATTTGGGCATCTTGGGATTCAAACTGGATAGTGTGAGCATGCTGTGCACTATGAGAGAGGATGGACATTTTATCCATCAAACTGTGATTTTTAACATTACTAGAAAACCAAAAAAATCTCTGTTTTGTGATCCTGTCCAAATCCACTTTTATGCAGTAAAATATTATATTAATTTTAGCATTATGTCTTTTAATATTGAACTTCTTAGAGATATTTAATCACAAAGATGCCTTTGTTTGGGGAGATTTATAAAAAGGGTCCTGTTACCTGTGTAAATGATGATACTACCTGTTCTCAGTAAAAATAAAAAAAAAAAACAAGAGAAATAGACCCTCACTAGAAAAGAAGCCAAAATTTGACAATACTGAGGAGATATAAGAATAAATCTATAGTCTTATTAAAAATATATTTTTCTCTTTTCTCCACGATGTCAGATGATTACTCACTATTGCATGAAGTTAATAAATAAGTCTATTTTCATATATTTATATGAAAATATAAATTTTCATGTATTTATATGAAAATATAAATTTAATATATAAAATAATATATATATGACAAATGCAGAGTATGTTCATATAGTCTTGTATTAATCTATAATAGTAAACATAAGAATGTTATCCTGAGATTCAGCAGTAAGAATTACTCATCATAAAGTGATAACCAAGGGCATTAATTTTCAAGAACATTTCTGCAGCATACTTTGGAAATTTATCTTTTCATGCATAAGAACACATGGAGTTTATCAGCACAAGTGGGAGGAAAAAGAAAACCCGTCGTTGAAAGCGAGTGCTAACAACCAAAGTGTCGTGACCACGCCATTCTTGGTGGGAATTGTACATTTGCAGATTCTGTAATGAGTTACCGTTTTGGTGATTTTTCCCCCCGGATCCGTCTCTGCAGACACACAGTTTCGTGCGCCTTGAAACTGCATCTCCTGAAAAGGAAGCAAACCCTCCTCTGCCTAACAAATAATGTGGTTTCCTGAGAAAGGGGAAATAACGATTCTGAACATTTCAGTTGGCCATAAAATTGCTCAAACCTTTAAAGGACAACTTTAATTCGATCATTGGAAATGGCTGAAGATCTAAGTCGGTTGCAGTTTCACGAACGCTGCAACATAAATGCACCGAGGTTTGGAACAGCTCCGTGCTCTGACGCACTTATTCACTCCTCACGCCGCAGTGAGAAATCGCCTGGCGCCGGGCGGAGAAGCCTTGGGTGAGGTCAGCCGCCGGCCGGCCGGTGGCGGGATACAGCTTCAGCCCAGAGCTCCCGAACGGCGATGCCTTTCTATAATCCTATATTCTAGACTCATCATAAAAGTGCACACACACACACATACACACACATAATATAGACTGAGCAGAACATTGAAAAGAAATATGATAAAGTGATCGCATTATAGCTTTTCAGTTAATTAAATATAAAGATGAATGTCGGGGAACATGGATTTTTCTTATCACATTGAAACCAGACTCCAGGTTCTTTAATTTCAGACATCGGGAAATGCAGAATTCTCTGTGATGAACAATAATTTTAGTGACATAATAAAATCGCTGTGCATTTACATACTGTTTTTACACCATGGGCTTGGCAAACACAGCCTAACGCCACGCTGCTGAGTCGGCCGCGATTTCTGCTTCATTTGGGACATACTCCTTTATAAGTACCAAAAAGAAGTATAATTTTTAGAATATATGATGATAAAAGTAGGTGAGCAGAGGGTAAACATAAGTCTTGCTGATAATTTTCTAAGGAAGACCAAATATGCAATTATGCGTTTCTTTATATAAACAGTGGCTCGTAGGTTCTCTCCTATTCATTTATTTATATAAGCGCTCAGCAAACCTCAATTGAGTGTCTTCCGCAGGATGGAGATTTTAATGCGTGAGGCAGGGCACACAAAGCAAACGACAACAGAAACACCTCCAATTCAGGGTTAGGAAAACAAAGGGACAGTTTTTCCTTGCATTCCAGTGCCCCCGCCTGAGTCACTGGAGCTCAGCTCACTGCTGTACGCAGATATTTGGGGATCCTGTAACCCCCGAGGGCCTCCAAGTTCTGGAGGACAAGGAGCCTCCCCCGATAAGACAACTCACTCTTCCACCAGGATCTGCCCCCAACGTACCCGCAGCCCTGGGCCTGCAACCACAGCTGCGTCAGAGCCAAACTCGGCCAATGCTGCTTTTAACAGGCTCCAGTAAGGTAATCACGGCACAGGAGGCTCAGGAGGGAGGCCCTGCCCTCTGCCCTCTGCCCTCTGCCACGGACCATTACCCCTTGCAGAGGACGGCTGCTGGTGAGCTCCTGGGCGTCTGTGCACCTGACTCTGCGTCTCCAGGGATCACTGGGCCAGCACTGCCCACCACGTGGCCAGGTGGACGGATCCGTCAGAGAGGACAGCAGTACAGCCAGGACCAGGCACCGACACGGCCAGAACCGCAGCAGGTGGCCTGTGTGCGTGTGAGCCCCGCGGGCGCCACGGCCGCACCACCTCCCTCAGCCCACACCTGCAGCTGCTCGGAGAAGACGAGACGAGCGTCCGACGCAGGAGAGCCAGGCCCGACTGTGGTCACCGACAGGCACTTGGGTACCTGGCGCGCGCTGAGTGCGCAGGAGAGCCAGGCCTGGGTGTGGTCACCGACAGGCACTTGGGTACCTGGCGCGCGCTGAGTGCGGAGGCGGCTGCGCTGGACCCGCAGGGACGCTGAGACTCGGGAGGAGTCTGCGCACCGGCGGGGTTTTGCGCGTCCGCCGTCCCGGAAAGACGGGGGCTGCTGGGGACAATGTGCGCACACGAGCCGTCAGTGCGAACGGTCTGACCGCCGATCAAGGCCCAGGAAGAAGGAAGATCCGGGCGCAGGAGGCCAGGAATCCAGGCGGGGGCGCGGACGCGGCGGCGGGCACTGACTCCCGTGTCTCGGTAGCCAGCGCTGGCACCACGGACAGCGCGTGTCGTGCACCGGACGTCAAACCACCAGGGACACAAACGACTCGACCAGCGGGTGTGAGCCAGACTCCGGCACCGTCACGTGGTGCCACCACTGCCCCCGCACGACGCCGTGGGACAGGGAGGGGCCACTCCTGGGTCACAGCAGCAGCTGTCCTTCTCGGGGTGCCCACCTGCCTCTGCCACCCAACGCCCAACTGCCAGCAGCGGAGATGCACACGTGGCTCTTCCTGCGGAATCGTCACCTCCGAGGTGACTCCGCCAGGACAGGCCCCTCCCCTGGCAAAGAGGCAGCGGGAGCTTCAGACTGAAACAGGCAGGCGACCCCGGGTTTGTCCTCTTGCCGAGGACTCAGCCTGTGTCCAGAGCCTTTGCAGTGTGGGAAACGCCGCCCGGAACCGCCATTTACCTGGGGTCGGAGGGCCACTCGTCACTGAAAGAGACGTGGCAGGAGGAACGTCACCACGGACCGCTGGGCCCCTCGGGCACCGCACCACTCGGGGTCCCGGTGTGTCAGGTGGGGTCATGGCTGAGAGGTCAGTTTGAGGGGATACAGCAGTGTCGCAAGGACACAAGGATGCTGGTGCACCCAGAGCAAGGACCCAGGGATGCTGCTGTGACCAAACAAAACATACACGTTAAGGACCATGATGAGAGAAATGGGGGCAGGCGGGGAGGGGAGAGACAGACAGACACAAATAAATGGAGACAAGTTCTCTGTTCATGGATCGGAAGTCCATGTTACTAAGATATTAATTTCTTGCAACTTGATCTATATATTTAACACAATTGATCACAGTATCAGCCAGCTGTTCGTAGCTATTGACGAAGTGATCCCAAGCCGATGTGGAGAAGACAAAAGACCTAACGTAGCCAATACCATGAAGACAAGAGCAGGGTTGGGGGACACGCACTATCCGGTTTCGAGACTTACTGCGAAGCTAAAATAATCAAGCTATTGTTTCTCCATTGAACCCCTTCGTCAAAGATCAGTTGACGTATTTGTGTGGCTCTATCTCCGGCTCTCTATTCGGTTGCATTGATCTATTTGTCTGTTCGTTTGCCAATACCACGTTCTCTCGGTTACTGTAACTTCACAGGACACCGTCCCTTTCCACTCAGACACACGCGCCCTCAGCCCTCGGACTCCAAGTGTTACTCACACGGCAACCAGCCGTCTTCGCGGGTGTGACTGAGTGAAGGATCTTGAGATGCATGTTGTTCCGTGCTGCCTGGTGGAGCCTGTGTGTGACAGGGACGTCATTCCGTGCTGTCTGGTGGGGCTGTTACACACAAGCACCCTTACCAGAGGGGACGGAGGGAGGTCTCACTCCCAGAGCAGAAGGGAAGTGAGGACAGAGATCAGAAGTCGCTGGCCTTGAGGACCGGAGTGACTGGCCTCGGCCCGGGAATGCTGGCAGCCTCCCAGAGCGGGGAGGGGCAGAGGTCAGACTCCCCCACGGCCCCTAGAGGAAGGACGGCCCCACCGAAACCCCAATCTTGCCCCGTTCAGCACCCCAGGAGGCGAGTTGGAGTGGAGTTCGAGACCACCACCCACAGGACCCCAGATAAATGTGCTCACCTGTCTGAGTCACTCGCCCGGTTATCTTAGGTAACACTGTTTGTCCTCCTCAACTTCCAGGGTTGATGAACAGGCTACAAAATGGGGTGACGTGTGTGAAACAGACCTGTAAACTGTAAGTAAAGAAAAATATTAAAGACAGACGTCAGCTTTCGGTAAACGTGAGACCCCATGCCCAGAACCTTCAAATGATTTGGACCTGACACACTCAGAAAATAGACAAAGGGAAAATCAGGGAGTGACACAGAGGAGATATTTGATGTTCTCACCGTTTCCTCTAACTCCCCTTTTGTTGGGCTGCTGGGGGTGGCAGGTGCTGTCCAGAGAGCAGCATCGGTCTGCAGCAATATTGGGGGTATCGGCCAAGTGGGTGGGCGGTTGGTGGGGTAAACCCAAAGTCGAGCAAATTTTCTTTTAATTCTTTTTAAGGTTTTGGCCAATATTCTATTAATCCTTGGTTTCTTAAGACTTGGATTATATTTTCTGCCTTTTGTAATTGTTTTATTTGGAACCCAGAGGTGTGAATGTCACGTGGTTCACACTGAACACGCACTCACCGACTTGCACTGAGAGGAGCCGCGTTTCCGTCAGTGGGAAGATTTCTCCACCTGCCCAGGAGGGCGTCTCTGGCAGCCGTTAATGACAAGTGCACCAGTTGGTTACAGTCGTCTCGCTCTCAGGGAGGGTCTTCTGCTATTTCATTTTCTGTGTTTGGGGGAGGGGAATTGAGACTGAAAATCAGCCAGACCAGCCACATTGTCAGTGGTTAGTTGAACGGATTTGAGCAGAAAGAGGAAGCTCAGCTTATCCGCCGCCCGGGGGGAAGTTATCCTAACATGACAGATACGTTTTCCCAAACTTTTCATCTCTGTCATCATCTCTGAGAACCGAGCGTGAGGTTTCACGTGGCAGGAGGCAGTCGCAGCTCGGGAAGTGCCTGTTCGGAGGGCTCAGCGGCCACCACCGGGGGCTCAGAGTGACGCTTTGTCTTGGTCATTAAGCGAGAGGGCGGGGCGGCCGCAGTAATTAAAAGGCTCCGTCACTCGAGTCCGGAGGGCTCCTGCAGCCCCGCGCTGGCCAGACTGCTCCGGGTGGGAGGGACGGTTCCAGCTGGGAGAGGTTTTTAAAGTTTAACTTGAAAACACGCTTGGAGCCTCTGATCCCATCGGGTGGCTACTCTCAAATATGGTCTGCCACCATTAGCTGATCGGGGATAATTTGTCTGCCCTTCGACAAAATTAAGTGAGGATCCAGGCTTTCCCAGCAAGGATTAGCAGGCTGCAGGGCTGGGAAAAGAAAATTAGCACCTGCCGGGGAATTGCCCTTGTTCTTCCTGTTTTCAAGAAAATTCTATCTGCGTACACTTTTGTGGAAATCGGTCTCTCTAGTTAATTACAGAAGTGGCATTTCTGCCGCCGGGTGTCCAGGCGGGGGCTGGGGGCCGTGTTCAACCCAGACTTCCTCAAAGAGCAGTGAACGTGAAGGACGGTTTCCTTAACATGCGCAAAGTCCCTTGTCCTTCTCTGTGCTTTGTTTGCTTCGGTGAAATTATGACCCCGGATGGGAGCCCACATGTATTCCTTCTGGAACACTCCGCTTGCCCCAGAAGAAATGTGTCTGCACTGCCACTGTCTTTTCTCTCAGTCTATGCAGGCGCCCACGCAGGGCTCCCCGCTCTTCGCAAACACTTCCGTGTGCAAGGTGAGGCTGTGTAGACGTGCTCTGCAGAGGAGTCAGGTGGTTAAGGGATGCGAAGCTAACAGACCTCATGGTAAAGTTCACACGATTTGCGTCAGCGTGTGTTTGCTGTGTAACAAACAACCCCACACTCTCAGTGGCATACAAAAATGAGCGTTTGCTTTTCTCGACCTCTGGGTTGGGCTCGGTTGGGTGAACGGGGTGGTTCGGCGGAGGCGGCCCAGCTCCACATGCCCTGCGAGCTGGTCCTAGTATTATGGGCTGGCCTGGGAGAAGAGTCGATAGGAACAGGGGAGGCTACGTGGGAGTTGGCGCCTTCCCACTTCCTCATTCTATTGACCGGATCAAGTCACATGACCGATGTGGTCATGTGACTCAGAAACGTACTGTACCCCTCAGTGAGAGGAAGCGAGTGGCCCCGTGGAAAAGGGGGCATCAGGGCAGGTGGGGAGGGGTCCAATGAGGCCGTGTAGCATGTGGCGTGTGTGGCCGACCCCCCAGTAGGACGGAGACTGAAGTGGACGCCACGTCGCACCCGACTCCTTCCCCACATTCACAGGGTTACTTTAAACCAGGGGGGAAGCCATTCACCAGGGCGAGACGCCGGAAATGCCGGGTCTGCTGACGCTGAAACGGTGCAGGGTCCCGCCCTGGTTCTCACCCGCGTGAAGGACGCTCCATGGGGGGCCACACCGTGTTGAACTCATACGGAGGATGAACGAAACCCACGGGAAATGCGTGTTTTAAGATTCTCTTGAACGGAGGCTGACACTATGTGTCATTTGCTCTCAGCTCATGGTTCATGTGGGTACCGTACACCTAGTGTTGGTAAAAAATGATTGGTTTTATGATTTCTTAAAGCCACATAGTTTATAAAATAGTCTTATTTTTACATTTGAGATGACGGACCATACTCCAAGTTTTCTTTCTTGGATTATCCATTTATAACCTTTATATGAGTCAAATAATTTTCTACTTTTTGCTTCCATTTGATTGTGTAAAGATGATTTAATGTAACTTTATATTCTCTACTTTTGGACAAGATCAATGTAGACATAGAAATTTTATTTAAAAATCGCCTGCTTTTCCCTCAAAGTGTGTTATTATTCTGCTTCTCAAGAGCTGTCTTGTTATAGTTTTTCACTTTTTTTCTTCTGCAATGAGCAACATCGTCCCATATGTGGCAATGAATAACTAAATAATTGACAAAAGCTTCAAACATACTTCATTAAACATGTATAGCTTCATCTGCGGAAGTCATTAGCAATCGCTACTCACACACAATAATGTTTTTAAAAGAACCTCTTTGATTCCAGCACATTAATCTGGGAGACAGGAGTTAGTACCAAGCTCAAGTGTGGACCCTAATCGTGCTCCCCAGGCTTCCTTAAATCACAAACTTTCCCCCTCAAAGGATGGTTATGAAGTTTGAACTTCAGCAGACTCTCGATCAGATTAATTTTGACAACTTAGAATAACTCAAAATAGGCCAGCACTGAGCACAACACACTTACCTCCATGACATGCGCTAGAAGACACCACATGTGCCTTGAAAGCCGCAGTTCCCGCGTCCCTCTGAGAGATTCAGGCTACGCGTCCTTCGTTGGAGAACCCGCAGGGGGAGGAAACTAGAGACCCGCCCCTCTTCCAGGGAGGAGCTTGCCTCACACTGCAGGGTCCCACGTCATCGCTCCCAGCAGGAGGGTCGGTGGACGTGACCACAGTCTAATGGAACTCAGGGCGTCCTGACCTCAGGGCTCCCGTCCACGGCACTCACAGGCAAATGCTGTGCCCTCAGCACACCGTCTTGTGGGGACAGGGACGTGGGAAACCAACGCGGGTGATTGTTCAGCTGCTGCTCGTTGCTGTGAGTGATACACAATTCCTGTCTCTGCCCCTGGGGTCTCGTGTCTTCTGTCAGAATAGGTGTAGGAAATTGCAGTAGCCTAACTCCCTAGCAAGGAGGATAAAATCTCAGACGCTGTACAGTCTGGGACTTAACACATTTGTCAACAAGTAAAACAATGCATCTACAGCAAAATATAAAAGACACAGAGTATCTAAATCCCACCTGGTGAAAAAGCAAAAATGATTCACTTCCATTTCTGTGACTACAAACATCATACCCATTATGGATGTGACCAGAGGAGTTTAAACATTATTCAAAATCTCTAGACAATTTCTATGCTAATTATATTTATGACTCTGCCTACTAAGCAACTTTTCATGCAATAGAAGAAATTAGTAAAAAGGTTGCTTGGAGAAGGCATTGTGGAGGTCAGGATTTGAAAATAGCAAATACATCGAAGGAAGCAAATCAGGAACCAGTATATCTAAATTAGGATGTCAAGACAAGGTTAGGAGCAGAGGTCAAAATCCCCAAGTGCCATAATTCAGATATTTAAGCTGCCATATGACAGGGCTTGCAAAAGAGACGATGACAGAGCAGAACAACCAGGACCTAAGAGTCTAGCAGCGGCCCACAGATATCGTACCACCTCCTAGCGCTGGTCCCTTAGTGACCAGGTCAAACATGAGCAAAGCTGCAATCAGTCCTTCCTGCTCACCTGCTACCTGAAGTCAGCAACTGATAGACATGACCTGAGTTCCACCTTTACGCTTTCAAAAAGGCATCTGGATTTCTGATCTAGCTGATTAAGAGGAGTTATTCTGCAAGTATTACTATCACTGTATAGTATTAACTTAAAATCCAATAAAGCATTTTCAAGCACCTGGGAAAACACTGACAGTGTATTCTTTAATAGCGTGCTACATTTCCTCTTGCAAATACAACCGTATGTTTATCTCACAGGAAATTTGCTTTCATTTAGAACTTACTTTATGAAATTTGCTTATAAGATTAACTAGAACCTGAGTCATTTGTTTTTCACAATTCCTGGCTCTGAAAAGAAGCATTGTGTAAGGAAATGAGTTTATTTTCAATCATGAGAGCAGAAGTTCCAACTCAGTGAACGTAATGGAAAAAAACCCAACAATTTGTTTTTGCAGCACTTTCTTGAGATTTTAATATCCACATATTTGTCCTTAATTTACCTCGAATGCTGAAAACTTTTTAATATTCCAGTGCTTCTGCATGAGCGACTTTATTTTCTAGAAAAAATACGGTTTTTGAAGCGTTTTGTCGTATCATTGCCTCAGCTGCAGATTCTCATATCTTCAATTGTTTTTCAAATTTCATCGCATTGCAAATAATTGTCTTAGAAGGTAATAATAGCGAAGGTTTATTTATTGGCTTTTGGGCCAGGTACTGTTCCAAGGGTTTTATGTTTATTATCTTATTTATTCTTCTCAACAATTCTAGAAGATGAATATCCCCATTTAACAGAAGAAGAATTTGAAGCAGGAGATGTTAAACTTCTTGCTTATGCTCACGAAGACAGTTTTGCAAGAATTGACATCTCCACCAAAGTCAGACCCCACTCCTGGCTTGTAATCACCACCGTCTACTTTCTTATTCATGGTAACTTAACTTCAGCAAATGCTTCTTAATCTGCTATCAGTGCCCCACAGCTGTCTAACGACAAAACTGGAATTATACAAACAAAATCCTACATGAAACAGGTACAGGTAAAATAGGAAAAACAATCTCACTCGCATTTAAAATAATAAACACAACTGGCAAACATTTCCATGGATTATTTCTTGAATGAGGAAGCATTTTTTAAAAGACCTCCCAAAGCAAAGTTGTCAAATAATATCGAAAAAATCAGTACCATTGAGACTGCCTTTTGCATTTGTGAATTTTAGGGGACCTCATACCACTAAAAATGAATGGTTGGGATATTCTGGAAGCAGAATTCAGAGATCAATTCATAACTCTAAGGCGTACGCATTAGGCTTCCACGGCCCATCATGTGATAGTTCCGTATGCCAATGAACGGAGCCCAGATGCATGTGGTTATTAATGCTAATGCCAGGGTTGAAAACTGTGACCAGAAGCAAACATTCATTTAATCAACCAATTAGGAATATAGACTTGAAAACCATCTAAATGCTCAGTTTCAGTTACTTAAATGACAAAAAATTGCAAAGTTTTAAGGCAAAAATGTGTTCTTTGCTCAATGTCAAATTAAGCGAAGGTTGAAACTATTTCAGAAAACAAATACAGTACTAGTTTCAGAATCTGATTAAAAAAATGAAGATACTGTATCACTTAAGATTATAAATCTTAAACAAATATAAATGGAGTCTTCCATCAAAATTATGTCAGATTTATTCTATAAATGGAAAGATGTTTCCTAAGAAACATCATAATATTATTAGACTTATCAATAAACTAATGGTGAAAAGTTTTACAAACATCCCCCCACCCAAAATGCCAAAATGAATATTAACATTTATATTTGTAAAGGTTAAATAAAAATAATAATGGAAAGAGCTTTACATGGGTAGGAAGTATTGGAAAAGTATTTAGGTAAAGGAGTATCTTTTGCCACGAAGGCAAAAAATTTGAATGGGAGGAATCTCTGCACCATTAGGAGGACTTGAGCCGTGCTTTGGGACCATGAATGAACCAAGCAAGTCATTAAAGGTAAATGAAAAAAGGAGCATGGTGAATACAATATCACGAACAATTATAGTTTAAAATAACACTTTGGCACTGCTTGGAGGTCCCGTGTCTACGTTTTAACAGCTTTCACTTTTCCCCACTTGCAATAACTGTGGAACCACAATAAACAATAACTTTTATGGGAAACAACATCTGTCCTTTCTCCTGACATTACTTCTGCCGGATGATTCAGATATTAGCACACACTTCTCAATAATTTGTAATTATACACCCTTTGCAATTATTTTATGATTCTGCTCCTCTTGTATGTTCCAAATCTTGTACAGTGTTAATAGATCTTCATGAAGACAACTTAAAAAAAGTAAGCAATGGGAAGAGTTCAGCAACATCTTTCTTTTCATTACATTGAATTTTAAATATTACACGAGATTTTTTGTTTTAAACCTATATAAGTAGGTTGGGTAAATGGTGTTTTATTTGGACTGAAATATTAGGCATTGACCCTAAATATATTTTCAGAGCAGCCTGCATACGTTTTTACAAAGTTGACAGTGAAGGTTTAATGAAATTCATCCGACAGTGCATTGTTCTTCCTCTCTGATGATATAATAACTCTGACATTTTTGTTTCCACTTTCAAACTGGGTTTCACGTCCCTGGAGGCCCCTCCAGATGCCGCTCTGACAAGCACTGATGTCTCCGACAGGAGGGTTATTTCTCCCCAGGGGCTGACGGTTGCTCTGGACGGGGTGCTCAGTGGGTGCCTCCCAGGCTAGAAAGACAAGAAAAATGGGTCAGAGAAGGCAGTTGAGTTTTGCTTTCTTATATCCCTTGGAAGGACATCTGAGGTTACTCTTCTCACAGCCCCTGTCTTTCCAAGTCGGACCTGCCTGGCCCGCAGCAGGGGGTAGACCCCAGGTCTTCCTTTCCTGCCCCAAACCATAGCTCAGGGGCAAAAATCACATCCCCCGTGATGGGTCTGACTATATCTCAGAGAGAACCACGTCTCCAGGAACAGAAGAAACAGGAAAGAGGGACAACTTGACGTCTCCCGACTGCCTGCTAATTACTCCACGACAATTAGTATGTTTCTTTGTCCCCATAAAAGCAGGTGGCCACCTGGCCTGGTGCTGGCATCTCCCTTCTCTCTCTTCGGGATGCCACGTCCTCGCTGCTCTCTGCCCCAACCCCACCCCAATCTCTCTGTCCTTCTAAAGGAAAAAATAAATTTTACTTTTATATCGTAACCTCTGTATGAGAAATCTTTCTCCACCAGCACCGTGAGCACCCACCCAGCTTTGCACCCCGCCGCAAAGGGGGAAAGTATTTGTCGCAGTACCAGGGACTCTCGGGTTTGACGGAAGCTGAGGAACAGGAAGGAGAAATGAAGGGCGGCCCGACAGTGGCCAGGTTTGGACATCTCTGCCCCAGAGGGCAGGTGCAAGTTCTGTTTCCTTAGCTCATCTAGTCAGAGGATTATACTAGAAATCACGTAATCGCTGTGTTCATGCACATCTTCCCCCGAAAGGAAAACAGAGCATTAGCAGGACAAAGACAGCAAATACCCACTAAAAACAGCGACCAAGTACGAGCTCCTTAGGAAACGCGTTTACTACACGTATTGTCTGTAATTCTCGTAAGAACTTTGCCTGACTCAATGTCATCATCCTTATTTCACAGATAAGAAAACTTTGGCTCAGGGATTTAGTAAACTGGTTCAAAGGGGCAGATCTAATTAACAGCAGAATTAGGATTCAAACCCAGGACTGCCTGAATCCCAATGTTTGTATTTCCCCCCCCAATTTAGCAGCAGATGTGTCTTTTCTCCTCCATTAATAATTTAAAGCAAAGCTGTGCCCTCCCAGAAAAGGAAATGCAAGTGCAGCTTTGTCCCGCACACGAACCCAGACGTTCCTATCTTGTAATGCCACACAACCTGGGCTTGTAGCCATTTGTAGACAAAGGTCCTGGAATTAATTTATTCTTCAAGGAGTTTTCTTCCTTCCTTGGCAGATTGTCCTTCTGTCTGCACCCCTGGGCACGTCCTTTGAATTCTCAAGAGCATGACTTTCCAAGTCACTCCAGCCGCCACCATTCATGAGCTGCCAAAGGCAAAAAAGGTGAACAAACAGTTGCACTATTGAGAAGTTCCTCAATGTGCTTTTTGAGGAAAAGCAAAGCTTTTCCTTGTATAGAAGTAAAAGCCAATCACTTTTTGTAGGAAAAAAAAATTTCTCAGAAAAAAAAGAGTAAGAATGCGCTGTTAACATCTCCATTTTATAAATTTCAAACCTGACCCATTTAGCCATTGTTTAGGGCACAAGGCATGATGTGGAGACGTGTTTAGCAGTAGCGTTTGGTACCAAATATTTAGCCCGGCTTTGAAATGGAGACTTTGTTACCGGAAACAAAGTGACTGTCTTGAAATGGAGACTTTGTTACCGGAAACAAACTGACTGACAGTTGTATCGTGTTGAATATGTCTTCTCAGAAACACAGAATTTAATAATTGAAAGCAAAATAAAATTTATGAAACACCATTGAGGAATAATTTTTAAACATAAGTTCCATAAATGTGTTCTATACAGATTACTTACAAATGTAAAGAGAACATATTGCCCAAAAGGTGCCAGTGTTCCACTCTGCATCTCCAAAGCACTGGTTGTGGAGGACAAAGGGCAAACAGACGTCTAGGTCAGAATTATAAACTCACTTGTAAATTCAGTGAGTAAGGTTGTTCCTTTTTTTATTTTTAAGTATAATTTACTTTTATAACAGTTTCCGATCTCATAAAAGTTGGGAAGGTGTCACGGAGAGTCCCGTATACCCAGCACCCACCCTCTCCTCTTATTAGCGCCTTTCGTGAGTTCGGTCCATTCTCACAACAAACGAACCAATGTCGAGACGCTAATATTGACGAGAGCCCGCACTTTATCCGGAGATTCTTACATTTTCCCTCATGTCCTTTGCTGCCCTGGGATCCCCTCCCGATCGTATGTGACATTTCCTTAGCTCCTCTTGGCTGTGCCTTTCCCTGTTCTTGACAATCTCGACAGTTTTGAGTAGGACTGAGGGCATTTTGTGGGCTGCCCGTGGTGGACACGTGTCTGGGGTCTCCCGGGCAGACGTGGGGGACGGGGTTTCAGACAACACCAGGGAGAAGAGGTGCCTCTTCCATGGCATCCTCTCAGGGGTCCGAGCCCTCCTCGGGTGTCATTCATCCCTTTGTTGTCTTTTAAAAAAGTAATTATAACTTTCAGCCTCTTCCAAGAATCAGTAACGAGACAGAGTGGACACAATGCAGGGCAGGGCTGGGCCCTGGCGCAGGGTGGCCCCGCTGGCTCTGCCATGTGCCTCCGACCTCTCGGCGCCAGCCCTGCTGTTGGCTCCAGCTTCCCGCAGGGACCCGCATCCAGCCCAAGGGACACCGTTGGCTGCGGGGAACGCTTGCTCTGCCAAAAGTTCCAGAGAGCTGTAGCCCCAAGAAGCGGCCCCAGCAAACGACAGATGGAAATTAATAGGAAATTACTCTCGCTGCCCTGTCCTCACCGTGAGCAAAGAGCCTTACCTCTGAGGACTATTAACCTACTTGAAGGGGCAGGAAGGAGCCCCCTGGGCCTTTGAAATGACCTTATCAGAACTGGGGAGCTGCTCCAGGGGACCCCCAGACACAATTCGTCGAGCTTGAGGAAGAAGACTTCTGCAGCTTTCTGCATGTAAGCTACAGCCAACCATTTCAAATTTTAAAAGTACATTAATAGGTAGGATTCCGGTTCATGATACAGCATTCACTAAACCCCAAGGCTATCCCCCGACCTTCAGGAAATGCCGTGGAAATAAGTGCATGGAAAATACCGGCGGTTTGTGATACCAGCAGAGCCGGACAGGACTGAGCTCTGGCTCGGGCTGAGGGCAGGCGGCGCGGGACGTGGGTGGCAGTCTTCGGTGAGGTGGTCACCAGGTACCCAGAGAACCAGGCAGGAATGAGCAGGAGGTGCCAGCGCTCCTCGGGGACCACATCAGCCGGCCGTCAGCTGGTCGGAAGACCCCCTGCAACGCGGGGGCTAAACTGCAGGATGAGATGTCACCCCTGGACTCTGCAGGGCTCTTGTTCAGTTCCTCTTTGAATGCCGAGCTCTTAAGACAACAGCGGAAAAGTGTCTTCAGAGCCCCTGCGGTCACCGTGATGGTGGCTGTGTGCACACAGTCGGGCAGGGCGCATGTTTATCTTCGTGAGTTGTTTTTCCTTTTTTCTTTTTTCTTTTGAAGAGAGGAAATTTGGTGCTTAATTTTTTCACTAAACATATGCTTTCATGTTTTAGCTCATTGCTGCCTAAAGGGCTTATTAAATAAATCATCGTAGGTTTAAACCGTGTAGCAGACAACGATGTCCTAACGTGGAGAATGTCAGATCCTCCCACACGCATGTTACAGCAGGACGAGTGAAGCTTCCTCTGCCGCCCTGTGTTGAGAGCAGCTGACCCGCAACGTCCTGGTTTCCTGTGACCCCCTGGGTGCATCTCACAGCTTCCCACAGGTCGAGCCCACGTGTCACCAGCAAGCGTGGCTGCCGCCCGGTTCTTACTGCAGACAGGCGCCCCCCAGCCAGGGCCTGCAGGTGGCCGTGTGCCAGCCCAGCGTGGTTGGCGTCTCTGCCTTCCTCACTGAGCCCTGTGCCTGCTGCACCGAGTGTGGGCTTAGCAGCACTGTGTCACCAAAGGTCCCAGGGTTAGTGGCACTGTGTCACCAAAGGACCCAGGGTTAGCAGCACCGTGTCACCAAAGGACCCAGGGTTAGCAGCACTGTGTCACCAAAGGTCCCAGGGTTAGCGGCACTGTGTCACCAAAGGTCCCAGGGTTAGCGGCACTGTGTCACCA
>CM052453.1:532279-559634 GCA_028533085.1 Varecia variegata | reverse complement strand
TATCCGGGCACAATGAGCCACAGATTTTCCAATTCTCCGGATGATGTGTACGAGATGCCACAGGTTGGGGTCTCCCGCCATCCTAGCAGCCCCTCTCTGACCACTACTTCTCACCGCCATGTCTTCAGACGCATGTCCAGGAATTTCCTCAAATCACCTTCTTGCTTGTGTCTGTGTGTGTTTGTAGATTTTCTTTCTATTTCCAGACATTTGAATAATAATTATTGATTTTGTATCATTTACATGTTTGTTCAAAACACATGTATCGGGCATCTCATCCAACGCAAGCAGGTGCTACCCCTGTGTTTTCTGAAGGGAGATATTCCCTGCACCAAAACATAAATTGTTTGTGTTTATAAATCACCAATACGTGGAGGCACCATAAAAAGTGTCACTTCCCAGTTCTCCCTTAACAAAGATGACGCACACATATGTTGCTCAAGACGGGCCGATTAAGAAAAGGAACCTGGTCTGAAGCATTTAGATAAATGGTTTTCTTTTCTGTGTTTCAAGAATGAATAATAATATCTAGGCTGGCAGACAAATGTATTTTCTATGAACCGATTAGTCTGGTGGTAAAGCGTTTCCCAGGCTGGTGAGCAAAGGGCTGGCAGCGCATGTCCCCGAGTAACCCTGCCCTGCCCCTGGGTGTCGGTCCTGGCTGGGCAGCTTCTCTGTGTCTCTGATCACAACGCAGGGGCCACTCCACGGGACCAGACCCAGAGCCGCAGCTCCTTAGCGCTGCCCCCGCCCCCGAGACGTGGCACAAGTGACCTCTTCTACGGGCGGCAGCCGGCGAGGAGGGAAGGAGGCCCCAGGGCTCGCGGTGGCATCTGGCATTTAAAGTGGCCCATTTAGTCCAGTGAGCTCGGGGTGATTCCCAAGACACCAATGACAACCAAATGACAACAGACACTGGTGTTGGTGATAGTTTAATTAAAATGGGTCCCCGTGACTCCCTGGTCCCGCTCTGCTCTCCAGGTAAAAACCACACACCAGCCGCGGGACGGCTCCTGACAGGTGAGCCGGTCTCCTGGCCGCGGGGAAGGAAGATGTTTATAGTCAAGTTCGCTTGTGACTGTTCATCCCATGGGGTGCTCACACCCACACACGTGCACACACATGTAAACATACACACAAACACATAGATACCTATATACACACCCACACACATGCACACACACATAAACATACACGCAAACACATACATACCTATGTACACACCCACACACATGCACACACATGTAAACATACACGCAAACACATACATACCTATGTACACACACACTCATACTCATAGACACACACACACACACACACACACACACAGAGAGGTTTCAGAAAGAAATGTTAAAAAAGAGAAAAAATAACACTAGACATTCTTAACAGATCAGTAGCAAAACATTTCTGAATTCATAGCACACTGCCAATATTTCTGTCATTTCTAAGAACTATTTTGTATGAACAAATGAATGAAGTTATTTTTGTTTTTTGCAAAGCATCATAATGAGTTGTTTCAGATTCAATGAAGTACAATCTCTTTGGGGCTTGTAAAATGCAATTTGCATAGAAAAAAATACTTTTTAGTGCAAATATGGCCTTCGGTTTTCCCTAAATTAGATGCTTGGATACATGTTTCATGTTTTGAGGCACATTTTATTCTATTTGGAAGTTTTCGAGCTGCCTAGGCCCTGTATTCCGTGGCACTCTGTGACGTGTGCGTGTTGTGAGGTGTGACAGTCTCAGCGCATGGCGGGAACTCAGAGTGCGTCGACAGCAGCCGCCTCAGTCATGCTCTGCGATGGGATTATCTCTTTTGTGTCCGGGAAGATGTGCAAATAATAATTCAGTAGTTTTAATGGTTTAATGTGACAATGCAATTATCCAGAGGCACGATTCAACACAAATCCATATTATTATCTATTTTTGTATAATCACTCAACAAAACTTGGCAGTTAGAATTACTGAGGGAAGTTGTGATAACCAGAATAATAATTCTTCGACATTATGCATCTTGGCATTGGCGTTGATGTGTGCACCTGCCAACAATTACTTTCCAGCCCAGAGAAAAGCTTCTCCCTGATTGTGTGATCCATGGTGCAGAGGACGCCTTGCCGTCCCCTCACTCCGACTGGGACAGGCTGTGCCGGACTCACAGGCGAGCGGCCGTGTGTGCCCACTTGGGTGCCGGTTACACTATAATTGACAGGTGCAGAGCATTGCACCCAGTAGGCGCTCATGAAGGAATTACTCAATTGATTATTTAATCACATTTTTACCCACCGTATCCCTCTCCTGCCCAACGTGCTCAGTTTACTATAATGAGGGGGAAATTATTTGAATGCAAAACAGCTCAATTGTCTGAAATTCTTGCTTTGGATTTCAGGATTTATTTCGTCCCGGGTCTCAGCATCTCCCCGGCATGATGTTCAGTGAGCTCCGTTTCCATCGGGAGACAGAGCTTTTCCCCACCCAGGAGGAGCATGAGCAGCTCTTCCAACACTCACCAGCCAAGAGCAAGGGTCCTGTTTGCAGACGTGAGCCGCGGGGTGATGGGGGGAGGGGTGCACGGTGGCAGCTTTCTCTCCAGCGAGCGTGACCTTTCTCTTTGCGGGAGTCACTGCTGACCCCCGGTCCTGCCTGGGGTAAAATTGCTGTAAATAACCACACTGGAAAGGAAGATCTGCTGCCATCATCCACTGAACCTGTTTCCACCACCACGATCTCCGTATCCCGGAATGTTACGGGCTCACACCTGCCGGCAGGTGACCCACCGCAGCACACAGAACGCTTAGTGTGGGAAACAGTCCAATGCCTAATAGCCAAACGTGAGCTTTTGGGATTTTGTATTTTCATACTAATCTAACTTTATCTTCACAGCAACTGTACAATCAGCCTCAATATCTATGTGCACCGGCTGACTCCACAAGTGAACTTCCACCAAAGTTGGCCCGAATTCAATTTTCATTCATTCATTCACCCTTTGAGAAGAACGTCGGGCTCACTGGTAGGTGCCCAGGACAGAAGGATGAACGAGGTATGTGTCTGTTCTCAAGGACCCTGTATGCGGGTGGAGAGACACGTATGTAGACAGCCACAGACCCTTGCCGACGCGTGTGGCACCTCACGCCGTGTGCCTGCGTGAGAACTGTCACATGCCTCTGCACCGCGCTGTCCGCAGCCTGTCCTGTGGGCAGAAGGAGCCCAGAAACCCTCGCGCTGTCGAGCCTGCACCCAGCGGGCTCTGAACCAGAGCGACTGAGCCCCAGCCCCCCAGAAGGACGGTTTCCTGAATTCTTCCTTGAAGCTGACAGGCGTTGCGGGGAGAAAGTGTCCACTCACCAGGTGAATAGAGCATCACCTGAACATCAGTGAAAAAGAGAAAGAAAATGGTGGGTTTAGATACGGACCATTCACGTGTGAGTGTATGGGGTGAACACCTTGCAGAACGATGCTGAGAAGCCAGGGTGAGCTGAGCCGCGATTTTCCTGAGTGGGCTGCACGGTCTTACACATTTAATTTAGGGTGAGTCCATTTGTGAGAAAAGTTTTATTTCAAGTAGACAGGACTCCTTTTCTTAAGAACAACTTTATTTTTTTTTCCCCATTCTTGAGATACTTCACTTAGGAGAATGGTCTCCAGCTCCATCCAAATTGTTGCAAAAGGCATGAATTCATCCTTTCTTATGGCCGAGTAGTACTCCATGGTGTGCATATACCACATTTTGTTAATCCACTCCTGAAATGATGGGCACTTGTGTTGATTCCACATCTCTGCAATTGTGAATTGTGCTGCAATAAACATTCGTGTGCGGGTGTCTTTTTGGCAAAATGACTTCTTTTGCTTTGGATAGACACCCAGTAGTGGGGTTGCTGGATTGAATGGTAGGTCTGCTTTCAGTTCTTTGAGGAATCTCCATACTGTTTTCCATAGAGGTTGTACTAATTTGCAGTCCCACCAACAGGGTAAAAACATTCCTTTCTCTCTGCATCCATGCCAGCATCTATTGTTTTGGGACTTTTTAATAAAAACCATTCTAACAGGGGTAAGGTGCTATCTCACTGTGGCTTTAATTTGCATTTCCCTGATGATTAGTGACATTGAGCATTTTTTTCCTATGTTTATTGGCCATTTGTCTATCTTCTTTTGAAAATCTTCTGTTCATGTCTTTTGCCCACTTTCTAATGAGTTGTTTGTCTTTTCCTTGATGATTTGCTTGAGTTCTTTGTAGATCTGGTTATTAGCCCTTTATTGGATGTATAGCTTGCCAGTGTTTTCTTCCATGCTGTAGGTTGTCTGTTTTCTCTGTTGATTGTTTTCTTAGCTGTGCAGAAGCTTTTTAGTTTAATCAAATCCCACTTATTTATTTTTGTTTGGTGCTGTGATTGCCATTGGGGTCTTCTTCGTAAATTCTTTGCCTAGGCTGATATCTAGAAGAGTTTTTTTCTACATTTTCCCCTAGAATTCTCATAGTTTCATGCCTTACATTTAAGTCTTTTATCTAGCTTGAATTAACTTTTGTGAGTGGTGAGAGACAGGGGTTCTGTTTCATTTTCCTGCATGAGGCTCTCCAATATCCCAGCACGGTTTATTGAACAGGGCTTCTTCCCCCAGTGTATGTTTCTGTCTGCTTTGTCGAAGATCAGCTGGTTGCAGGTAAGTGGTTTTATGCAGGGGGTGGGGGAGGGGCGGAGGGGCAAAAGCCCACCTGACAGGTACAGCGAACACTATTTGGGTGATGGGCACACCTAGAGCTGTGATTCAAGCATTAGAAAAATGACCCATGTAACCAAAATCATGTGTACCCCCTTAATGTTTTGAAAGAAAAAGAAAAAAAATAACAACTTTACTCAGGGTATGCTAATGGTTATACAATCCACAGACAATCTGATTTTGTTTTGTGGTTAATACTATTTCCTTTTGTAACGAACTAGTCTGCCAGACTCTCTAAATAGCTTAGTGTAATGGGCATCTTGTCTCTGCTCTCACTATTCCTCGACGGCTGGCGGGAAGGGCTGCAGCCTGGGGAAAAACACCTAAAACACAAACCCTGAGTGACCAGCTTTGGCGGCTGAGGACCAGCTGAGACTAGAGCCCAGTTACACGAATGCTGTATATCCAAATACTTACAGGCTACTGTTTCATGCTGTGCACTGAATTTTGAAAATTATCTTACGTTTTAAAAATAAACCTAATACATATGTTTTAAAAAGGTGTCTTTCTACAGATAAATGGGCAAAATCATCTTCGTTGTTCATAGATCCTTGTAGCATTTACAGCTTAAAGAATATACCTCCACTACTTTAATCAGACAAAAAAAAAGAGATCGTCTTCACTGGATACTTATATACAATAAACCAAAGGAATATTTTAATCTATTTAAAGTCTCAAGAATTTTACAGTTGAATCCATTTTAAAAGTTATCCCTTAGCAAAATTTAAGTTACATGATACACAAAATTAATAAAATAATTAAATACTACCTATCTATTTTGAAAACATATTTGCCTGCTAGTATTTCTTATTTTTTCATTATAAAAATTATAGTTCACATAACGTAAGGAACAGTAAATATTACATTCAGGCAAAAATGCAACTTACAAATGGAATTTGCATGTTTAAAAGACAACTTCAAGTTCTATTTCATTTAGTTCGATCATACCAGCATGTTCTGAAATACGTCTGGAGAACATCAAGGTGGGGTTTAAAGAGAACAGATGATTTTCGGAGTCTGGGGTGGTGAGGAATACCACCCAGGCAGGTAAAGGAGAGTGAGAAAGACTGACTTGAATAAAAGCAAGTCCCCACGGCCCTGCCCAGGGCAAGTCCACTCTCGGGGTCACTCACGGTCACAGCAGTCTGTGTGTGGGCTCCACCAACACGTGTCCACACCATGATTTTACAAAAGCAAAGAACTCCGGAGCCCGATTTGGAAAAAGGGGTGAACGAGTTCACGGACAGAAAGATCTATTCGGAGCTTTGCAAGCAGCTGAGGAGAAAGACACCCCAGGACATCTGGCTGCTTCTCTCCTGAAGTCCCAGTGAAAAATCCTGAGTGGCAGGTCGCACACACTGTAACCTTTTAATAAATCATGTGATTATCTGCCTCATTTTGCTTTGGCAACCAAACGATTTAAGTGAGCTAAAATTAAATGTTACCCTTCCTTCTAACGCTGAAGTCCTTCTAATTATTTTAATAACATGCAAATTGCATCTTTACAACTCTAAGTACATAATCACCTGAGTGTTTCAGTAAGAATTCAACTTATTAATCACATTAAAATTTATTCTATTAATTAAAGCCAGCTCATTGCAATTAGAAACCTGAAAAAAAAAATACAAACTTTCTGTTAGAAAAATGAGGATGTCATTGAAAAGAGGGACACTTTAGCTGCTTTTGAGTTTATTTAATATTCAGACTGTTTCACAAGATATCTCCCACGACTTCTTATTATGGACTGATTTGAATCAATTAACGATGGAAGGCCCGAAGGGAGTTGTAATAACGGTGGAGAAATGGAACTTCTCCTTCCGTGGATGCCTGTTGGTGTTTGTTTCCCGTCTGGGCAGATCCACCATGGGGTGGACATCTCCACCGAGGTGTCGGCAGCTCACCGGGTCACACTCAGAGGAACGCATGGTACTGGGAGGTTGTCGTGGGCATCGTGACTTTTTGTGTTTCTGTGTGTCGATGAACATCTGTTGGGAAAAAGCACAAAGGTGTCCCCACATAGCAGGAACATCACAGAGCACAGTGCTGTGTGCCTGGCTGGTAAACAAGCAATTTTATCCAAATATAACCATTTCCAACTTAGTTTTTCACTATCTCGTCTCAGATTCAATAGCCCCAAGCTAAGGAAAGGGGATGCTTCTCATGCAACTGCTTTTCTAACAGCAAGAAAAACGGCAGCTACTAATCATAGAGCTCTTTAAAGCCCACACACTACTATAAAATGTTGCATTTAATAGCTGAGCATTCAACAGAAAGGGATTTATCGGGAGTTACATAAATAAATTTTACTGGAAATGAAATCGATCAATGTTATCCATATGCACAAATAGGAAGAAGGTTCAAGAGCAGGTGGGCTTCCTGCAGACCAGCATCCGTGTGCCAATGACAAGGGAAACCGAGAACTACAGAGTCTGGTATTGTCCATACCACGTTTAGAGCTTATTGCGTAGCAGGAAAAGAAACTCTATGCCAAAATGACTCTTCTGAATGCAAAGAGAGAGAGAAGCCTGACCCAAGGGGAGGGAACCAGTTTGAGTACGTGAAAGACCTTAGTTCCTTAGAGACATCCGTGGACGGTTAGGACCACACTCGCCAGCTGGGAGACGGGGTCATGTAGGAACCGTGACGTCACAGCTGAAGTTCTGATGCATCATTGTCCACACGCCACCCGGGAGGACTGAATCCCAGAGCCCCGGGTAACTCAGGTGCAGTTGAGAAGGGTGTTTGGCCCAGTGACAGGAAGCAAAATGAATTAAGGGTGGCGTACACAGAACACTCTGTCTGCTCCATGGAGAAATACCTCATGCCTGGAATCAAATGAATTCCAGATGCAAAAAAGGATTCCCGTAATATAAACCCATAAAAATGGCACTGCAATGATATCTGAGCTTACAAAAATTCTGAAGATATAAAAGAACCTTTTAAGATGGACAAAATACCGGAAAGCAAGAAAGAACATTGATAAACCTAACTATATAAAACCCAAACGTTTCCATGGAGGAAATATTTTGACTTTAAGCGAAGTCTAAAGACCAATGTCAATCTGGGGTGAGCTGTCTGCAGCTTACTCTCAGTGTAGGGTCGGGCTGCGGGACTTAGGAGGACCAGGAACTAAGTTAGAGCAAATTTGATCTACGAGCTGCCCGTAGGAAGGAGAACACATTTGATACAACAGTTGTTATCTCGGCTCATGACATTTAAATATTTAGGTAGAATCCGTGAGAACTTTTATCTGTTCCATTGCCCGGAGCCTCGTAAACGGGAGGGACAGCAATACAAACTTTTAATAAAATAGACATTTTTGAGGGCTTGCGGGGGAATCATTCAATTCAAATAAAATTTTTAAAAAATTTACTTTCCTATGAGAGCCATTTTAGTCATATCCTAGGATATCTAAAACACTCCTAGAAGATAACACAATTTTAGCACATGTAGACATTGTCTGAGGCTACTAAATAAACGAACTTCGCTGATAATAGGTAAACTGTCTATGAATAAAAATCCGTCCAAATGACTTGTTGTTTTGGGAGAAGATTTTACAATAATTTTTAAATGAGTTTGAAGACTTGTTTGTAAACATGGTGGTCTTAAATACTTCTTTGAAGACAGGATGGAATGAAAGCAGAGGCGAGACCCCCTCATTCGCCTCACCTGGGGTCATTGAATGATTCTTTTCGTAGCGAATCCTGTGTTACCACGGCTACGCTTCCAGGAACAACAAACAGTAAAGTCCTCAGTCAGTGTCTTGCAAACAGCCTGACAACAATCTATGAAGTTTAGATCTGAAAATATAATATCACAAAAATAGACCCATAACTTCAGATATGTATACATATATCTCAAATAGGTCAACGTTTTATATTATTATAATTAGCAACTCATGTGCTTACAACAAATAATCACAGTTTGGGGAAAAATACTCATATTTGCTTCTAATTTTGTTTTTTCTCTCATCCCATCCAAAGCTTGAAAATGTTAAGTATTTTATTTTATCCATATATTATCTAGAGCTCATGATTGAATGATTCTGTGAACTGAGATATAAAAGGAAATTGAAACTGAAAATTAAGCTTCAAAATTGCACTTGATTCTCTCACTTCTAGTATATTTTATGCCTAAGTGGATAATATATCCCACCTGCATATTTTTTTTACAATATGTATATTTTGGGCACAATATTCCCCCTTCCCAGGTTGAAAGGAGAAAAAAAAAAAATTCCAAAGTCTAAATCTCAGCATGTTTTTAATAAATATAAATCAAGTTAATATTTTGTTCTATCGTTAAGACTTTTTATTTGCATTATGTAGAATATTTTAGTACCTAGAGATAGAGTTCTTTGTAAAACTCCGTTCCTACTGATGTCATGTCACAGCCCTAATCAGAAACCTGTAATCAATGTCTTGTGTTTGAACAAGTAAATGTGAGAATTAGAGAGAACAGGTCTCCACTGATACTCTGTATTCTTTATGTTTATCTTAAAATTGTGACGCCAAAGTCCTTACCCAGTGAAGAACAAACTCTGCGATTTTTAAGAGAGTTACATAAATATAGACAACCCGTTATGGCTTGTAATTATAGTAACAAACTGCTTATAAAATATTTACTAGCCCTATTCCTTTTGTTGCTATTTTTTGTTTGTTTGCTTCTATTCGTAAGTTGCTGAAAGCCTCTGTGAAAAGCAATCCGTGGTCAACCCACTCATGGAAACTCTTTATATAAAATTTGCTTCTTGCTCATTTTTAGTGCACCAAAGTCTCTGATAAGTCCTGCAGTGGGAAACAAAGCGTTAAAAAGGTTGACATCACGTGTCACGGTCACAGTTGAGCACAGAGCTGCTCTTAGATATTCAGTGGATCTAGTTGGGGGGATGAGGGCAGAGGAGGAAAACGATGACTCCAGTTTGTCACAGAAAGTTAAAGCGTTTGGGGGCTCGACAAATACAAACCGCCCCCTCCCACCCCGATCCTGTCTAACTAGATCAGTTAGCAAAAAGCTCACCTGTCTCTCAGGAACAACTGACCCGCATCCCGGCTGTTGTTAACTGCTAAATTTAACAAAAGCTGTGAATGGTAAATGAGGGAAGTATCGATCGACAGCTTCCAGAGAGGAAGCTTAATAACCTTACGGAGAGAATGCCAGAAAATCCACGCATCTGCCCATTCAGGGAAGCCATGTAAGGTCTTATCCGAGTGGAAGCACCAGTGTGACAACAGGAACAAAATGCCACCGTTCCCAAGGCCGTAGAGGAGGCACACGGCCAAACGATGGCATGTCCCTCACTGGGCAGCAAAACAGGTCACGTCGCTGAGTCCAGAGGGGACGGCTTCTGAGTCCCGGCCAGACCTCGCCTGGGCCAGCAGGAGACCATCACCCTCACGCAAATGCTCTGCGGTGTGCGGACACCCCACAAAACGAAGGGACCTCACACCAAAACGCCGGCAGTCTGTCCCCCACCGCAGGCAATGCCAGGGTGGTTGAAGACACGAGGGCAGTTCTCCAGAACCAACGGCCCCTCCAACAACAGAATTCATTAAAAATGAAAAAGAAAAAAAAGGAAGGCAAATTTCTTGAAAATAATTAAAACCTGAATATCATTTTCCTTTATCTTTGATCGCTCTTACAATATTCTCCGTGAAGTTCGGAACAGATGACATGCTTCCTTCTGCAGTGCACGGACAAGAGCCATGATCACCCCCTCCCGGCTGCACCCCGGGGCGTGATGGGGACAAACACTCTGTTTGGACGTGAAGGCCGTGTGTCTTATGCAACAGACAGAGGAAGAAGTGATCGTTTAAGATATCTTAAATACGCCCCTTTAGGTCTTTGTTCAGCTGTTCGAGGGAACCATTAAAGATAATGAGTGCTAAACAAGCAGTTCTGAAATGGAATAATGATGTGTTTCTTTGTTTCTCAACAGTTTAGCTGTTTTTCCACTTTTTAGAAAGCTGTGGCTCATCATTCCAACAGTGACAAGTCATTTTTCAAGTTATAAATTCTCCTGGTCCCCCCCAAGAAATGATTCTTGATGAAGTGTGATAATCCGCGTCTCAGTCAGGTCTTCTGGGAGGAATCAAATGCTATAGAACAATTTATCATAGATTAGCTGGTAAGAAATACCCCGTGCCTATCAACGGAGTGCTCTGAGTTTCTTCGTGTTATTAATATTGTGCTTTCGTATTAGAGACTCACCATTCACAGCTAAGCATATTGGGGAAAAGCACTAATAAAAAAAGTTTTGAATATTTGTACCTGTAGTACCTGTCGTTTCAGCTAAGACCTGTTATTGCAAATTACCTTGTCATATACCCGCTAGGCTCAAGGTGTTGCTCAGTCGTGTGTGTCTCCACCTCTACTTCTGTCTGTATATTATGTATCTATCGTCCATCTATCCACCGTCTGTTCTTCTACCATCCCTCGATCATCCACCCACCCAAACCCTGCGTTTCTCCCCCTCACTGCTTCCTCTGCCTAAATAGTGGCTCCCACGGTACGACCCACTCTAGCTCTCTACAATCAAAGTGAAAAATTGAAACCATTACCCAGAAAATTTAGAACCTCAGTTTTCTACTTTATTCTGACTATGGAAACGCAACTTACAAAAATCCTGAAACATGCAAGCCTATGGTGAAAAGCAGATTCCTTCGCGCCTCCTCCACACCCTGGTCTGTTAATAGTAGTTTTGTCAGGAGAAGAGCTACTGCGAGAAAGAGAAAGCCTGAAGTGTGTGATGATAAGATCCGAATCCTGACATGTTATTTTGTATCCTACCCAAAGTGAGAGTCTCTAAAACCAGACATCTCTGAGTATGTTTACCAAAGGAATTGATTATTGTTGTAGAGTTTCCTTTGGAATATTCTTGTATTCTCACTTTAGGGCAACCTAAAATAACTCAGGGGTAGATAATAGGAATGATTTAAAATGTAATGTCTTATTTTAAGGAGAGCAAGGATAATTTTATGATTTTCAGCAACGCAATGAGTTTCCCGACGTACGAGGGAAGAGTAGACCCCACGGTGACGGTCTTCTCGAGCACATCTTAGAAATAAACGCGTCACGAGGAGATCTCTCCGGATGCAGGTTAGTGGAGACCCAGGGACAGGAGCTCACGGGATCAGGGACCTACATCCTGGCCAGGAGGAGGGAAACTGCAGGTGACACGTTCTTCCTGTTGGGATGAACCTACGTGCCCACCTGAGCCTTGGACTCACCTTCAGCATCGACCCCGGCAGTGCCCTCAGATGATTAGCACATACTGTCTTTTTCCTGCTACATTTTATATTAACCTAGTTAGCATTGTGTAATTCGCTACAATGTAACCTCCTAAGCTTCCTAAAGTAAGACGTGTCCGTTCTGCCTCCCATGTATGTTCCACTTCCGGCAATGAAATTTATAGGAAGGGTGTGTCGATAAATCACACTTACTTTTTTAATAGCAGAATCTATTTATAATTGAAACGGTCAGGCCTTTACAACTTTTAGTTTGTTTGGAGGGAAAGGCAATGAAATAAACATAAAATAGTTTCTAGTGGTAGTTTTAAATATTCAATATATCTCTCTATCTAGAAATAAAAGAAGTTTTGATTCAGCCACTAGCTAGAAAATCTTACTTTCATGTTCGGTTCTCTACAAATACCAAGAAAGCCTCCCGGCACTTTGCTCTGTCTTGGAGGGTATTGATTTGGGCTCTTCGTCTGGGTAACGAACCATCTCTGTGTCCGACTTCTGGAAATTCCTTTCAGTGTCAGAAAAAGAGGACCTCCATCAAAATAGAAGAAAATAAAATTTTAAAAGTGAACAGCTCTACTAAATGATAATTTATTTCAAAGCAAAGATTAACTTTATCACTACTTATATACCGATATTTTCTGTGCTCGATATCCATGTGAATAATTGAAAAATGAATGACTAATTAAACAGTATTTCTAAATGAAACCCAAAGAACAAATGTACAGGTCTGTGATATCTTTATTAGCAAATTCATGAAAATGGAGCACCACTAATATTTTGCCATGTTTAGTGGAATGAAAGAACGTGTGTATTTCAACGATGTCATTAGATCTGGTGGAGGGCAAACGGGGCAAGGTGACTAACGGTGGAGAGCAGGAACCCAATTGTAGCCAGGAGCCAAATTGCAGCTAGGAGCTGTTCCCTAGTGGGAACATACATGGTAAAAAGTTCCTAGTAACTTAGAGCTCGTTACCATCTAATTAGCATTATGGGTGGAGCTTCATGGAAAATTCTAGAAAAGACACATGGCAGGAAGGGCAACTGTTATATAACCAACCAGCTATGCAACCTGTCATGTGATCTGTTATATAACCCCCACCTGTCAATCACCCCGAAGGCGGGAAACGGTAGCCAATCCTGCCAGGGGGGAGGCGGGACAAACCAGTGAGCTATAAAAGGCAGCTGTGCGCAGACTCCAGCGTCTTTCTCCACTTGTGGGGACTGACCCGTCCCCTCTCTCTGGAACGTGTTTGCACTCTGTGCAGCCTCCTTCTGCACTTTCGTTCTTCCTTGAGTGTGATGAACTGTACAACATTGCTCTGCGTCTGTGGATTCCAGTGCTCACCGTGGACTCTGGGCCCGGGGACCAGGGCACGTCCACGCAGACCTAATAGTGCGGGTTCAACAGGGAACTGAGATGTTTGCCAAAGACCTAACTTCAGAGGCCGACAGACAAGAGGAGAGCAGAATGACTGAGAAAGTGCTGCTGTCACCGTCCCAGCCAAGGGCATGGCTGGGGGGCTGAGCCGGGGGCACAACCCGAGTGAGAGCTGGTCTCCTTCCTTCTCCTCGCCCCAGTGTTCTCACCCGTGGAAAGGGACGGTGGGTCCTGCCTCATGGGCTTGCTGAGGAGGGTAAATGTGAACACACGTGTGACACCCCCAGAGCGAGCCTGGGATGAAGACGGTGCTCTAAGTGCCATTGATATTATCAACATCGTTGCCATATTGCACGGTGGGGCCCCAAATATCCAAAAGCAGGATAAGGGACGCGTGGCACCAGATCATAAGCCAGTTATGATCATTTGAGAGCAGCAATGTAGCATGATACATCCTCAATTAGCAGGGCAGGGTCTTTTTCTTTTTTTTTTTTTTTGACACAAGGTCTAGCTCAGTGGCCCAGGCTGGAGTGCAGTGGCGTCATCATAGCTCACAACAGCCTCCAACTCCTGGGCTCAAGCGATCCTCCTGCCTCAGCCTCCCGAGTAGCTGGGACAACAGGCATGTGCCACCACATCTGGCTAATTTTTCTATTTTTTTGTAGAAATGAGGTCTCACTCTGACTCACACTGGTCTCAAACTCCTGGCCTCAAGCGGTGCTCCTGCCTCGGCCTCTCAGAGTGCTGGGATTCCAGGCGTGAATCACCGCTCCCGGTCTACCAAGGCAGAGTCTTAAGAACATTTCTTTAAAAATGAACCAAGGCAAGAGAAGTCAATTTTTATAACCTGTGGACACATGGTACTTATTCCTTTTGATCAGAGGAATCACATATTGTGACTTAAACGTTGAACAACCTTCTGCTGTGTCTGGAATGAGAGCAGGGGATGTAGGAAGACCAGCTAAGGAGACCCGCAGAGACACACGGGAGAGAACCTGGGTTTGAGTAAAACCGCTCACCACGGCGGCTGTGAGACGCCCCAGACTCACAGCCTGGAGACAGATCAGTGTGGTTTCCTGACAGACTGGGGCTATTATTAGCAGGGGTATAAAAAAGACGTAGATAGACACTGAAGAAGTCACTTAGAGAAATGACTAAGCAGGAAAAAAAAAAGGTGAAAATTCAGTGGCAAACAGTGTTGTTAGTCTTCGGAGAGCAGTAATTGTAGCAACATGTTATTCCCAAATTACTCATCCCTCAGATGTAAGAGCACAAGTTATTCAGTATTTGAATGTTTTCACAGGGATATTGGCAGCAACAGCTTTTTCCTATTCACACATAACCACATACACAGAGTTTAACAGATTGCACAGAACAGTGAGTTCAACTGGCGTTAGTGCTCTTTCATTGGCTGTTTAAACTGAGCATATTTTGCAAAATAATTTTCTTGGCATGCCAGGTAAGTGTGGTCTCTCGGCATTTACGTGGAGTTGTTACTTTCTCTACTGAAAAAGCAAAATTCGTAGATCTCTGGTGCCGAGACACTAAAGGCAACATTTGCTTTTAGAATGATTGGCGTTGTGTCCCAGTTTGTTACATTGGTCTTGTTTTTATTAAAATGATTCTATCTCTGATAAGCCATGTTGGAAAAAAAAAAGAAAAAAAATAAAATGACTCTAAATATTAATGTGGTAAATAAGATGTGATATTATAATTGCATTTTCTTTTTAATAACTTTGTTCTTTGTCCCCCTGGAGTTAAAAATTGCTTTTGGGGGCATATGGGCATGGTATGTCTGCTGCTTAATTTTTTTATATAATGTGTCTATCACAACCTGACCCTAAAACTTTCCATAAGGAAATGTGTCAATCACTTTGCCATATTTTCAAACACTCGAGGCAATCTATGAGTTTTTCTCCTTTTCTTGAACATGCTCCCCCAGGAGCATCTGCCAAAGCCAGCGTCCCTGCTGCCCCCGAGGCCAGCTGCAAAGCCGTCATTCTGGGACCCCTCCCACTGTGGCAAAGACGTCCTTGGACTCACCTGTGTCGGTCGTCTGCTTCCCGGATCTCCTACATTCCTCTATATTTGTTTTTTCCCTTGTTTGGTGAAACACCCTGAGGAATGCTACACAAAAGTTCATTTTTTTTTTTTTTAGAATATCAGAAAATGTCTTTATCTTCCCACAGGGTGTTGTCTGGCTGGGTGTAGGCTTCTTGTTGAAGATTGTTTTCCCTCTGAGTCGTGAGGGGATTAGATCTTGTGTCTCCAGGGATGCCGTAGAGAAGTCTGACCCCATCGTGATCCACGCCCCTGGCGTGTGCCCAAGTTACTGTTGCTATGTAACATGTCACCCCAAATGTACTGAAACAATGATGTCACCCCAAACTCAGTAAAACATCAACATGGTATTATGCTCAGAGAACATGATACAGCCAGGGATTCGGTGAGGCTCTGGGAGGATCGCTCTTCCCTGCCCCAGGACGTCTAAGGCCCCGGGGGGAGACACAAGTGGCGCCGGTGTTTCCACGGAGAAGACCTCACTGGGATCACAGACTGCTGGTAAAGACAGACTTTTTTTTTTCCAAAACGGAAACTAAAACAGGATTCAAAAACTCAGCTGGTTTGACATTTCTCAATCTAGGAGTTTCTGAATTCATTTTCCTGTAAGTGTTTGCTAAATTAATTATGATTCTCTAAATTAATTAACATTGTAAGGTAAGAAAAACATTGAAAATAAATATTAACTCTAAGAATAGACTAGATAAATTGGATGGTTGGTAAAGTGTCTCATAAAAAGAAAATGTTTTACCTTAGCAATATATTTTATGACATTCTCTTTTTTATTAAACAATTCTTATTTTACAGATTTGCTAATAGTTGATTAAAATAAAACAATAACGATGAAGATGACTGTGCTCTTCATGCTGGCCATGAGGCTGTGGGCAGCCTGTGCAGTATATGTGGAACCGTAAATAATTATGTTGGGTTTGTGGGGAGATAGAAGAGCTTAGAGATTAATTTAAAGACCTGGGTTCAAATCTCTGCTCTTCGTTTTAACTGGATGTATCATTTCTGAATGAATTACTGACCTCATACAAGCCTATTTTCTCATCCCTGAAATTACAGTACCATGTAAGGCTTTCGTGGAAAATAAATAGTGTAATAACTGCAATGCACTTAGCACAACACCTGGCCGTATACTTAAAACCCAGCACATGCTGAGAAATAACTGTTCATGGACAGATACCCTGCACACCTTCCTGTGTTTGCCGGGGCTCCCCTTTCCATCTGATTAGGCTGGAAAACCCATCCCCTAGAAGTATGCTTCTTGTTTTATTCCTCAAAACAAAAATGTTTCATTAAAAAAAATGAGTATTTAGCACTGGATAAGTAAAGGAACCACTAATTAACTGATTTAGATTTTTAGCCAGGGGTGCTGATGTTGGGTGTAGGGATACCTCGCCACTTACCCAGCCACGGCTCACCCTACCAAAGGCAATAAAGGGTACTGTGTTCTTGAACCACAACAAAATAGGTGATGTGGTTAAACCTTACAATTGTGAATTTCTAGCATCCAAAGAAACTTTTAGAATTCTGCAGTTGGGAATGCACACATCTCAACTATTAACCAGAATGTGCACGTTGTATCTAATTTTATGTCTCTCATGAATATGGATGAGTAGTTAAGGATCACCAGCCTTCGGAGGCAAACTTCCAACAGAAAGACAGAAATCCAAATAAAGAAACAAAATAACAAGGCAGAGTAAAGAGAATTAACAGAGACTGCAAAGTAACATTTTGAAACCTTGTAATACTCTCAGAAGGAGAACACCATGAGGAAGAAGGCTTGGAGAACAAACAAAAGCTCTTGGCTGGGCGTGGTGGCTCACGCCTGTAATCCCAGCACTCTGGGAGGCCCAGGCCGGAGGATCATTTGAGTTCAGGAGTTCGAGACCAGCCTGAGCAAGAGCGAGACCCCATATCTACTAAAAATAGAAAGAAATTAGCTTAACAACTAAAAATATATAGAAAAAATTAGCCAGGCATGGTGGCGCATGCCTGTAGTCCCAGCTACTCGGGAGGCTGAGGCAGGAGGATCGCTTGAGCCCGGGAGTTTGAGGTTGTTGTGAGTGAGGCTGATGCCACAGCACTCACTATAGCCCGGGCAACAGAGTGAGACTCTGTCTAAAAAAAAAAAAAAAAAAAAGCTCTTGAAAGTTGAAAATATTTTAGCAGGAATTTAAAGAAATTGATGGAAGATTTGGAAGGCAGAGCTGAGTGCATCTTCCCAATGTAGAACTAAACATTAAAGGCATGGAAAGTCAACATTAAAATTATTTTAAAAAACTGAAAAGATCTATTTAATTATTCTGGAAAATCTAATCGAAAACAACTGAAGAAAGAGAGACTAGAGAAAAGAGAGGAAAGGGAATCAGTAATGGAATCAGAGAAAAATTCTTGAAAAATGGAATATATGGATTTTCAGATTCAATTTACTGAGACAAATACATTTAAAACAACTTATACCAAGGACAGTACTACTAAATTCAAACACTAGAAGTAGAGCTGGCAGAGAGAGAAAAATAACCCGACACTCAACGTTCACATGCGAAGAATTTGAAATAAGAAAGGCATCCAACTTCTTAACAATACTGAAATCTAGAAAGAAAGTGTGGAAATGTGTCCAAAATCTCCAGGGCAGGTTATGCTCATGCTGGAATTTTACACCAGTAAACTAGCAACAAATTATGAAGTTAATATTATAATTAGAACAGTAGCTGGCATGAGATAGGTGGGTTTTTTTTTTTAGTGTTTAATACATAATAGAATTAATAACATAAAAGAAAGATTTTTTAATACATGCAAAGTATCAACAATCACCTTCCGTTTATCCTTCCTCAGGTAGCAGCTTCCAGGAGGGCCTTTTCTGAGACAAGAGCCGTGAAACTGACAGATTGCCTTATGGTTTCTTGAAAAACTTTTTAAATATTCATCTAAAAATTTAAGATTTAAGTGGTAGATACATAAAATATGAGACAAAAGGAAAAAAAGAAGCAATTAAAATATGCCAGGAAAAATGAGGATTGACAATGGGCAATGGTACATTGTCACACTCGTGTAAATTCCACAAATTATTTAACCAGACCTGGTGACATGATTAATTTGGGAACATGGGAAAAGCAGGTGTGAAGTGGGCATGTTTAGGCGGGAGGAGGGCGTGTGAGCACTTAAATCTCCCACATCCTGGATTCTGTAGCTGAGGTCTAAACGGGCAGATCAGTACACGGCAATGCAGGTAAATCACCGAGAAATCTGGAAGCCGAGGGCCTTTTATTTGCAGTAATATCTCACTTTCAAAACTGCACTATGTTAATAGCTATGGCATTTTCACATTTTTCAAAAATATTTAAATATGCCTGTGTAAAATTGTGTATAATTTTCAAAGCTGTGAAATATATTATTTTCATCTCATGAAAACCCAGTAAAATAGGTATTTTTTCCCCCCTCCTCATAGATGAGAAAGTAGGATGCTGGCTGGTGTGCCATTTCCCCGGGGTCATGCAGCCAGGAGCTGGATTCCAGCAAGTATTTCACAGCTCAAAGTCCCCGCTGTCTACAGAATGTTCAACAGCAATAAATGCATTTTTTTTTTTTTTTTTTGAGACAGTCTCACTCTGTTGCCCGGGCTAGAGTGAGTGCTGTGGTGTCAGCCTAGCTCACAGCAACCTCAAACTCCTGGGCTCAAGCAAACCTCCTGCCTCAGCCTCCCGAGTAGCTGGGACTACAGGCATGCGCCACCATGCCTGGCTAATTTTTTCTATATATATTTTTAGTTGGCCAGATAATTTCTTTCTATTTTTAGTAGAGACGAGGTCTCGCTCTTGCTCAGGCTGGTCTCGAACTCCCGCGCTCAAACAATCCGCCCGCCTCGGCCTCCCAGAGAGCTAGGATTACAGGCGTGAGCCACCACGCCCGGCCAATAAATGCATTTTTAAAAAATAAGAGGTTTGTGCATGTGAATTTTATAAAGGCATGTTCGGTTTGAGTCGCTAACTACTCCACGTAGGATATTCGCCATGTGGTCAATCTCTCCAAACCCATTACCATCATTTTACCTGCCCGGTCCACTCAGAAGGATACCGTGAGTATAAAATGGGAGAACACGCGTTTAAGCTAATGCCTGAATTAAACCTGTTGTCACCCTGTCCTTGCCTGAGTGGTGAGCGGGCTCTTCGCAGAGAGCAGGGGCCCTTCTGCTGTGCTTGAGCCTCCGAGAGTGACAGAAAGAGCTTTAAAAACCAAAGACAAGTATGAGGTTTCTATTTTCATTCATTCTCTCATTTACTGAACAGGCACTTGTTAAATGTTTGAACACTGCTGCTGTGGAATCTCCACCGACAGCACTAACAACATTCCGGCTCCTTGGAGGACCTCGGGAATGACGACAGCAGTAATCCTGTCTGGCGTTTAGATATTTCTTCACCGCGCAAAACCCCGGAGCTCTGACGCTGGGCCCTCGCGGGGGACCAGGTCTGCAGTGTTCGAGCTGGGCATTCCCGCCCGGCACCCAAGCTGTCTCTGCGTGTGGATATCTGGTGGCAGGTCTGGGTCCCCCTAAAGCAACACCCTCTGCAGATGTGACGTCTGATGCTCCTGTGTGAGCCCTGTCCCCACAGCCTCCCCCCGCAGCGCCCAACTCTCACGCATTTGCATTTAACATCCTCAGGACGGACTTTCCCACGTACTGGTGCGTAATCATTATCACAGGTCATCGTGTTAATATTTTCCTGTGCCAGGGACGGCTCTAAGCATTTTGTATGCATTAACTCATCTATCTCCACAGTGATGCTCTCAGACACACATCATACCATCACAGAGGCGAGGGAATTAGGACCAAGGGCAGGTTAAGGAACAAGCCGAGACGGGCTAGCTAATAACTGGGAGGTTAAGACTCAAGGGCGGGTCGGAAAGCTCCACACCCTGCGTTTTGGGATTTTCTGCCTTAGAAACGAAGAATCACTAAACGTGAGCATTTGAATGGTCTGTAAATGCAAAATGCTTGTACCAGTCGTCGTTTGCTGGGTGACTAATGGCCATAAACTCACAGGTTAAGAAAACACACATTTGCTCTATTAGGGTTTCCGGGGGTCAGAAATCCAGGCGCAGCTGAGCTGGACCCAGATTTTCACAGCTGCAGCAGGTGTGGGCCAGGACGGGGTCTCAGCCGAAGGCTTGACTGGGGGCAGGTGTGCTGAGGAACACACCAGGTGTTGGCAGGAGTCGGTTCCGTGCAGGCTCTCAGCCAGGGACCAGGCCCAGTGAGTGTGGAAGGTGCAAAAGCAGCAAGGTTTTCTAGCAACGTGACAGTCACAATCTCACACAACCCCACAGCCCGTCACCTTTGCCCTGCTGAATGTGTTAGAAACAAGTCACAGTCACGATTCACAGCAGGCTTTGCACCAGGGGTGGACACCAGGTGAGGCTCCTTCAGGCCACCCCAGAGTCACCTGCCACCGTGACCAAGCCCCCCACCTTGGGGACGATGTGCTGAGAACTAGTAAGTGAAGCCTATTAACTCACGGTTACTTAATCCCAAATACTAGAACAAGAGCCCACGTCTTCTGCTCATTTTAGTGTTGACTTTTTTTTGTTTTTTGACAAATAGCTTCAAGGGTTATTCCTTTCAGCTCAGAAAACTCCTGTTGGAAATCAAATTTTATGTGAAAGAAATAAAACTGAGGTGGTAGTAGAAATGTGAGTTTAAAAATAATAGGTTGGAAAGAACTTTTTTTACAGCATTGAGGGATTTCTCATCCTCAGTGTAGACAGGACAGACGTTTGATTCCGTCTTGGGGTAATGGGTTTGTTGTTGGTGATGATGATGATGTTTGTTTGGTTTGGTTTGTAGACAGGTTTCATAATGGTCGTCTTGAAAGGCTGTCATTATGTCTTGACTTGCTGGCCATGCAAAACCTTTTCAGGTAAACTGAGGTGCCCCTCACGGTGTCTGCCTTACCGAAAACACACTACAGGATCCCACCTACCTGTGAGCTTATATAAATGCACTTGTTGTAGTAGCACTGTCTATGTACACTCTTTAGCTCCACAAATATAAAATCATGTCTTCAGGAAATAGGTAGTTCTGTGCGCTAGCCTCTCCTGACTTAATACTTTATCCCAGCATGACTGTCTCAAATACATACTTGGAAATATTTATACAAAGAATTAGATGGGCTTATTTTACTATTAGTTTATTAAGTATGAAATGTCCTATTTCCTTAAGTACTAAGTTTGACACTCGGTATCTCTGACATTTCACTGTGACACTTCTTGTTTTATGTTTATGGTGAAGGTACCTCCTCATTCTTTCAAATGCACACTTTGGCTTGTGATTATCTTTCAAATTTTTAGAGCAATTTTTGTGAAACCACAGAGAAGTCAAAAATGCATGTTAATTTCTAATACGAGTCCTGCTGTGGAACCAATGCAGGCAGTCAGCTCTAAATACCACGGAATGTTTGGGAAGGACGTGGCTAATGAACAGGCAGTACATGGGCAGTTTTAGAAGTTCCTTTCTGGTGATTGTAATCTTGCAAATGAGCCACGTGGGCCACCTGAGACCAAGGTGGGTAATGATGAGCTGAAAGCTGCAGCTGAAGCGAATCCATCTCAATCTACGCGTGAATTAGCAGCAAGGTTTGACGTTACTATGCCAACAATATTGGACCATTTGAAATAAATCAGCAAGGTAAAGAAGCTTGGATAGATGGGTACCGCATGAATTAAACAAGCGTCAGAAGAGAAGATCGTCAACTTCTTACTTGAAATGGAAATAAAAAATCACAATTGCATAAACTCTCTAGGCTTAAAATAGGGCCGTGGGAGGGGAGACCTGTGGATTAATGTGCCCTTCTGGTTTATAAGAGACAGCACCAAATCCAGTTAAGAGGGATAAGACCAATTGTCCTCTACTGGCGAGAAACAAATCTACCTCTTTAATCCCATACACCAGGCGGGGCTCAGATCAAAACAAATGTGACCCAACATGCCCGGCCAATTTAAATCCAATGATAAGACCATCTCCCCCTGATGTACATCTGCCGGGAACATCCTGCTGAAATGTTTTCGCCATATTCTTTCCATAAAAACATCTTATGGCATATGGCAAAAAGACGAGAATGTTTAATAGGGAAAAGAGAGCTTTGGAAGCTCACCCAGTCAGGGAGAGGAGGGGAGGGTGTTTCAACATGCGTTCTATGTATTTCAGACGTTTTTCTTACTCTGGGGGAAGTGGCTGGAGACTGAGTTGCTTTCTAGAGAGTCAATTCCACGTTCAGCGTCCTCCTCTCTTTGTCTGCATGTGTATTTACGAGAGGAGTCGGAGAGCTGGGAGGCAGCGGGGCATTACTGAAACCGTGAACAGACACCTCCCGTAGACCGTGGTCAATACACCCAGAGTCCGACCACTGAGTCCCGTTTCCGTGGGTAAGAATGAGCGTGAGGAGGTGAGCACATCACGCCTCCTTGACTTTCACACAACACATACTTACAAACACCCGGAGTGATGGACCGCAGCGTTATCTAGTCGTTCAGTCATTTCCTTTTGCAATTTAACTTACTAGTGGAAAAAGTCATTAATTGGCATGGGGTCTCACTCTGTCACCCCAGCTAGACTGCAGTGGTGTCGACATAGCTCACCGGGACCTCAAACTCCTGGGCTCAAGCGATCCTCCTGCCTCAGCCTCCCAGGTAGCTGGGACTACAGGTGTGCACCACCACGCCCGGCTAATTTTTTCTATTTTTAGCAGAGACGGGGTCTTGCTCTTGCTCAGGTTGGTTTTGAACTCCTGAACTCAAGCGATCCTCCCGCCTCGGCCTCCCAGAGTGCTGGGATTACAGGCGTGAGCCACCGCGACCGGCCTCGATTCTCCACATTTAAAGCTGGCGGGGAAGGTTCCTTCCTGGGTTCAGACATGCTCGTCGTGCATCACTAATTATGATGGCAATTACTGCACTGAAGCATCCAGTGTGTTATAACAGCTGAAGTTAGGGCATTGACACTGGAAGTATCTGTATCTGGGTTTTGTTATGCTGATTTGGGGGGATTTTTTTTTTTTTACTAGTTTTGTATTTCCCAAGCTACCTACATATAGTCACCTTATAACACTTGGTCGCTGGATACACCAGACCTTATTTCTGGCCCCCATCTCATCCTGCAGGGACCTAACTGTTCTACTGTCATTCTGTGGGGCCAGGATCACTTCTGCAGGCAGCTGGGGAGACTTCTTTGTTGGCAGGTAGAATCTGCAGCAAAGAAACAGAGTGGAAAATAAATTATATTCTTCACCAAGACCCCTTCCCAACAACAACAACAAAAATCACAATTTGTGGAGGATGTAAAAAAGTGAAATCCACAGGAAAGCAAAGTGATAAAGGTTTCATGATGATATAAAAGTGAGTTCACCTTTTCCCTGACTTCTTTTACACGTATCTTTATGTTTTCCAGGCGAACATTTCTGCACATCGTCAGTTCTATATTTAGTCCAACCGTGTAATTATGAAATGTATTTTGGCACAGAGAGCGCTCACTCTGATTTGTCATGCCTGCAACGCGGTGCATTTTCAATCGCGTCTCTCCAGTGTGACTTTCTTCTCTGCTCTACCCAGGCTGGCGGACGGTGAGCAGAATAAAGCAGTGTATCTTTCAGAGGCACCTCTCCCTGGAAATAATCCCACTAATGCTTGCATATGTGATTCAAGTCAATCTCCAAGGAAAATGAAAATACGGCGAATATGGAGGGTCATACTCTATGTGGTCTGTTCCAGTGGTCAGGGCGACGTCCCCTGGCTGAGAGTCTGCTCCCTACTAAGTCCTCAGGTGTCTCACACTGGATGGTGGTCACCTTCCTAGTCCTGGACGTGGTCACCTTCCCAGGACTGGACAGTGGCCGGGCAACACCAGGAACCTTGTTTCTGTGCAAAGGGACAGTTGACTGACCCACCAATTTTACTTCATACTCTAAGGAAAACCTTATTTTAAAAATAAATATGGGAGCCATAAATATAGGAGCCGGGTGTGTTGGCACCTGTAGTCCCAGCTACTGGGGAGGCTGAGGCAGGAGGATCACTGGAGCCTAGGAGTTGGAGGTTGCCGTGAGCTGTGATGATGCCACAGCACTCTTGCGAGGGTGACAGAGAGAGACTCTGTCTCAAAAAAAAAAAAAAAAGCATTGGGTGGGTCAGAAAAGTTACCCTGGAATCGCTACTGGGAGGAGAAATGGTTCTTTGCATCTTTCAAGGAGATACTTAGAAATTTCCCACCACATAAGAAAGTTATTTAGTGCTGAGAATCAGGACCCGCAGATCTGACCCGCAGTGACTGGCAGGACAGTGAGACCATCCGGCCGGAGCCGGCTCTGCGTGTTCCCCACCCAGCGTGACCGCAGAAGCCACCGCTCGCGTGACAGGACGGCTTCTCACGGAGCCGGCTGATCCGGGAGATGTGTCAAATTATTATTATCTTTTGCCATCTCTGGCTCTCAGGAAGTAGAAAGGACTTGGAGGATTATTCATGGCGCTGTTTTAATAACCCTCCTGTGGCCCTGCTGTGGTCTGGTCATTAACATCTTTATGGGAGTGATTAAAGGCGAAGTGGATTTTTGGAATAGATATGGGACTTATAAAATGCCATCTTTCCTTAAAAGACACTTTGAAAAGCTTTTCAAAATAATAATTTGACCCACAGGACATGGAGAAAATGGCCACGTCTCCGTGTGGAAAGCCAACAGGGGGATGACAAAGTGACAAAGAGCCCGGAAGGCGTGGAGGTGGGATCCCTTTCTCCAGGGCTCCAGCATCCTTAGGACGAGATGCGTCAAAGGAAACAAACAGAATCGGGAAAATCATGGACCCGAACTCTAAGAATTGGCTGGAGAAATGTCCCGCTCCTTAGGAACAGGGTTTCCAGAGTTCGGGGTAGGAATTTAATCAGTTGAACTTTAGAACCGATGCAAACTGTTCTGAGTAGCTTTAACAAAACTGTTCGACCTCGGGCCACCCTGACCGTGTTTCCGGGCCCAGGTAGCGAGTGGGGAGGAGGAAACATGTCGCATTCATTTCAGCTCCAGCCTCGGGTCCTAATCCTCTGGGTTCCGGCTCTGGTCACCTCCAAGCCTATACTCTCGGGAAGTTCCTGAATCTATTGGCGTCCCCTTTTCCTCGTTTATACAATGAGAATAATAACAGGACCTACTTCACAGGGTTGTTTTATGGATTGAATGAATTAAAAATTTTAAATATTAGGAATTGTACTGTAAGATAGTAAATGTGATATGAAAATGATCTATCAGTATTGCTGTTATAATTGTTTTAGTTTCCTTTTTTTGTTTGTTTGTTTTTGTTTGTTTTTTTGTTCAGGCAGAGTCTCATTCTGTCACCCTGGGTAGAGTGAGGTGGTGTCATGGACACTCATTACAACTTCCAACTCCTGGGCTCAAGAGACCCTCCTGCCTCAGCTTCCCAAGTAGCTGGGACTACAGGTGAGCACCAGGATGCCCAGCTAACTTTTCTATTTTTAGTAGAGATGGGGTCTCACTTTTGCTCAGGCTGGTCTCGAACTCCTGAGCTCAAACAATCCTCCTGCCTCGGCCTCCCAGAGTGCTGGATTACAGATGTGAGCCACTGCGTCCTGCTAATATATTCATTGTTTTAGACAGAATCATTTGTCTATAAAAGGTGAGGATAGCTGATGATCTCTGGGTTCAATATAAGTCTCAAACTTTATAACAGTGGGCAGTCAATAGATGTCACATAGCAAAGTTTCTGGAAATGCCAAATTATGAGAGAAATGATGCTCTGCATGGTAGAGTAACTAGTCACTAAATATCAGGCTCCTCGAAACAAATTTTACTCTATTCCAGAGGGAATCTCCAGATCTATTCTGAAATTTGCATGTCTTTTGGTATCCATTAAGAAATCTATTGTTTCCTTCTTTGGGGCATCCCTGGAACAGATGATTGGATTTTCCACATATTTATGTCATCCTATCAGTTTGTGCCTGGTCTAGCTTTCAACTATGCCATAATAGAAAGTTCAGTCTAGAGTGGCTTATTAGGAAATTTTCAACGAGCTAAATATTCCCATATGTAGAATAATTAAAGTTTGCATTATTTGAAGTGCATGATTCTTTTCTTTTCTTTTTTTTTTTTCCCAAGTAAATCTGATACTATTTTAGTATATGTTTTGTATCTTTGGTAAACAATTTAAATGACTTTGGGGGGTCCCTGTTTTTCCTAGTTTGTAGCCCAGAAGTAAAGTTTGGTGTTTTCCGTTAACTCCAAGATTCATATGACGTTTTCCCCCCAGAACCACTCACGGAAATCCCATCCTCAGCACAGAACTGTGTCCTCCCACCTCCCCCAAGAACCTCTCTCTACCGAGATTGTGGGCAAGGATTTCTTGCAGAGTTGTCATTAGAAACAGATGTAGTTATCGACTCATAAACGTTAGTATTGTAAAATGCAGCAAAATGACTAAACACTGAGAGCGGGTGAAGTCCGGGCAAGGCGTTGGGTGGAAAGGGCATTAGTGGGTGGACTCCACCGTTCCTCTCCTGGAGGACTGTGAGCTTCAGGCTCGTGAAAAGCGCATTCTGCGTGTCCCGCGGTTGAAGCTGAGAACAATGGCTTAGAGATCAGTGCATGATGAGCTTTCAGGTAAAATACGCTTATGGAGTTAAAAGACCGGCTGCTGGCTAATCTCCTTAGGACACATTTAATCCAAAAGGGAAAGTCACAGACCGGTGCCAGAAAACTACTTGAGATAATAAGGAAGTTTTAAAAATAGAAACCTGAGGTCAGGTACCAATCCGAATTAGGGGTGATCTAGTCAATGCGTTATCGCATATTCCCAGTTCAGAAAACCACACGCAGACACAGTGTGACTTATCGTGGGGACAGTCCTTTCTCTTAATTTGGTGGAATCGCCCCGTCGCTCCCGGATTGAAGGTAATAAGATA
>CM052453.1:513054-531779 GCA_028533085.1 Varecia variegata | reverse complement strand
TTTCCCATGTATCATAAATATCCAATTATAAGATGCAATGAAGAAGAGGCTTCTCAACCCAGACGAGATGGAATAGACACGTCCCTCCTGTCCCTCCCACTAGCTCTAGCTGGGAAACACAAGCGTTGTGTGTTAAAACAACCGTGGGAAGAGTCTGAAAGGTGGAGAGAAGGGGGACTTTTTATTTTGTATTTCAGCATATTATGGGGGTACAAAATTGCCCATGGACTTGATGGGCACCTAAGACTCGAGGAATCGCACCTGTGGGGTCTCCTGGGTTTCCTTCCGTCCCCTGCATACCACGGCTGGTGGCGGAATCCTACAGAAACCAGCGTCTGCAGATTCTCCAGGAAACACCAGTCTCCTCGCTCCTGTGAGCAGCAACCCCAGGGGCCGTGCGGTTTCCAGCTACACGGCTGCACGTAACTGACGGAATAACATGGAACATAGCATGTAACATATGACTTATACAATGCAAAATACATGGACTTCACTTTGAGGCACACGTTGTCATGAAAAGCTGTATGTAGTATTTTGGGGAAGCAAAACACATATCCACCACTTTTTTTTTAATTCCATTGACTTTAGTTCAACCACAGATATCCTTTCTCAAGTTCATCAGCAAAAGACTTATCGGTATAAAAATGCTATCTGTGCATGTCTCAGACATGGCAAGTGGTGTGTGTTGTGTGATTTTTACAGTCCTATGATCATCAGTTTGAAACGCAGTTGTAGTTTTCAGAGGTCACAGTGTGTGCGACCTGTGGTTGAGCAGAGAGTGACTGGAGGCATTGAGGTGACCCCTGCCCCCCTCCCCACCCCCGCCCCCCGTGGAAGAGGCTCTGATTTATCTTCTGTTCCCGACTGTCGTTGTTTTCTCTTATATAGAAAAAAATTGATTTTATCCTGCAGCTCAAGCTTGTGAATCAGTGTTAAGTCAGAAAACAAAGTAAAATAAGCAAAAGTTATAAACGACCCAAGGCTACGGAGAAAATCTTTTATTGGAGGCAGAACTAACTCCCCAATCTCCAGTAGGAGCTGCTCGTCCTGGGGACTGAGTGTCTGATACATCCTCGGAATCAGGGCAGCTGCCCGGGGCCGGGACTGAGCAAACGCACGGTCTTACCGTAGTTTCTACCGCGGGGAGGCTGAGAATCTGCTAATGACTGGATCTGCCTGCCCCTCGCAGAGCTAACCTACTCGTGAAAACAGTGGAACATCTAAACGTGCTGTGAAATGAAGAGAAAGAAGCAGGCCATGGGCAACGGCAGAGTGACCCCGGGACCACCGCCGGGATGTTTGAAGGGGGCTGAGCCCTCCGTGCCCCAGGCTCTGGTCACGCTGCCCTGTGGCCCCGCTCAAAGAATGAACCTTCCACGGAACTTGTGCGGAGATCTCCGAGGGCAGCCTGAGCGTGATCTCCGCCAGTTTCGGGTACATTTATACAGATGGAACTATGTAAAAATACGTCTTAGACTTTGATTCCTATGAGAGCTGAAGAAAGTACTTACAATGAAATATTTTATACTCTGACATGTCGATTACAGGGACCTTGGACAGAGCAAGAGCTCGGAGTGTCCTCCGACTACTCCAGGGCTACTGCACGGGACTCTTCTGAGGGTTTAATGAGATCACATGCATTACAGAATTAAATGAAAACGTGCTCTGCGTGTGTAAAATGCACACTAACACAATGGTTAAGTCGTAAGCAAACCAACGCCGATAAGATTGAGAAGCTGAATGGATAAAAGGCAGCTACGGATGAGAACACCCGGGGTTTTCACAATTCCAAAGTGAAACTTAAGTGAGGACAAACATCCCGCAGGCACCGTTCTGAGCCTCTTTCGGAGGAGTGGACTAACCCTGCGTCTCGACGTTGCTCTGAGCGACACACCTGTCCTGGGGTTCCTTCCTGTCCCCCCGTGTCCCTGCAGCAGACGCTGTGATTCTGTTATCCTGCTGCAACTCGATCGATGGCGCAGCAGCTACGTAACTGATTCCACACCAGACGGCATAGACGTCTTTGATTAATCTCCTCCTGGCAGGTTCAAAAGACAGAAAACCCCCTCAGGGCTCCGTTTACTCCCTGTCTTTGCAGAGATCAGAGACAAATAGCTCCTTCCTGTGTTATTCTTGTCTCGAGTAAAGAGAGTTTGTACGAGAAAGTCCCTGGTGTAAACCGCATTGAAACTGCTCTAAAAGATTAAAGCACCTCGAATGACCTGCCCACCCCCGAGTGTGTCTTGTGCAGACGGTGTGGACACACGATGGTGCTCAGCACCCAGGATGAAAAGTAAATAAATAAGCAAAAATGGAGACAATCATAAAATCAGGTGTGCTTCAGTGTTCTATTAAATACAGAAGAATTATAGTCACTATAACTCTTAGGATAATTGGGATAGATGTATGTCCTGTACCTCCTCTGAAATTAGAGATAAAATACATAGTGTGTGTTTTTATGGGCTCTGAGGGCATATTGTGCGAGGAAAACAGGGCTACGAAGAATAGAGCAAACCGAAGGAAGAAGAAATGAAGATATAGGTGCAACGAAATAATAACATTGAAATTTAAAGACGCTTTCCGGTTTATCACTCCAGGGTTTGTAGCAACAGGATGTTTTTCTGCTACATCAGAAAGTTGTTGTTCAATGTCAGTTCTTATTCCCCCAGAAGAAATCGTAGTCTGACTGTCATGATAATCTCTTTGGATCTGTGAATCATTTACAACTTAATCCAACAAAGCACCACTTTTATTTCCAGCCCAGGGTTGGTAAGGCGGACACACATCTCAGTCTCAGGCTGGAACCCAGTGGGCAGCCTTTTAATGCACTTGCAATAGTCCAAAGATTATAAATAAATCTAAAGATTACAAATAAATTGCCACCCAGTGTGGCATCCTCCCATCCATCTGCTCCACCCTCGGAGTGGACTGCAGTCGGGACTCTTGGGAATGACGGTTCTATTGCAGGAAGAGACGCTCAGCTGACCTTTTAAGCTAGTCTTTCTCATGGGAAAGTTAGAGGGGAGGGGGGTTCATGTGAATAATCTTTAAGAAAATGTGCTTACAGAATTCACTGAACAGTTTACAGATTCCAACTCACTTTGTGCTGCTTAACGCAAACTTGAAAATACTTTAAGAATAAAATTATTAATTGTCAGGCATCTTTGGCACCATTTTAAGTGATACATTTTTCCATAATTAGACACGCCCTAAACCAGCATACTTTTCAGTTGCAACCTTAAGTTATTTCAGAAGATTAAGTCCTCAGAGTGGATTTATTTTGGACGTCAGTTATCCAACCATGCCCTAAACCTTATATTTGATCACTGAGTATTTTATAGGTCATTAAATACGAAATGTCCAACTTCAAGTCAAAAGTGTAGTTTATTCTATCTCAAAGAAGAAGCAGTACAGTTAAAGTGTGTGCCTAAACTATCGACACAGTTTTGCCATCTTAATGTACGTTGTTTATGCCAGCAGCGAAGAAGCCTGGCGAGCGAGTGGCAATGAAATCTCAAAAGGCGTTTTCACAGCTTCTTAAGAAATTGAATATTTATCCTTGGAAGAAGTGGTGGTCAGTTGGTGCAAGGTCTGGTGTACATGGTGGATGACACAGAGTTTCCAAGTCCAGCCTCTGTAGTTTGAGCAGCGTTGTTTGTGTGACATGTGGTCAAGCGTTGTCTTGCAAGAGGACTGGCCTGTTTCTATTGACCAGTCTCAGCTGCTCAGTCACAAGCATCCTCAGCATTTTATCCAGCTGTTTGCAGTAGACATTCGCTGTCATTGAGTGACCAGGTTTCATGAAGCTGGAGTGGATAAGACCATCGCTGGACCACCAAACAGACTCCATTAGCTTTTTTTGATGAATATTTCATTTTGGACTGTGTTTCGGCACTTCATTTTTATCCAGCCACTGCGCTGAATGCTTGTGATTGTCAAGAAGAATCCATTTTTCATCACATGTCACAATACAGTGTAGAAATGGTTTGCCTTTATGTCCTGACAGCAAAGAAAGGCAAGCTTTGAGATGATTTCTCTTCTGATGCTCATTGAATTCATGTGGAACCCATCTATCCAGCTTCTTTACCTCGCCTGTTTGTTTCAAATGGGCCAGAATTGTTGGAATAGTAACGTCAAACCTTGCTACTAATTCACACATAGATTGAGATGGATTTGCTTCCAATACAGCTTTCAGTTCATCATTATCCACCTTGGTCTCAGGTCGTCCACGTGGCTCATTTTCAAGATTAAAATTCCCAGAACAGAACTTCTCAAACCATTGATGTACTGTGCGCTCATGAGCCACATCCCTCCCAAACACCGTGTTGATATTTCGAGCTGTCCGCGCTCCATTGGTCCCACGACAGAACTCATATTCGAAAATAATATGAATTTTTGACTTATCCATGGTTTCACAAAAAATTGCTCTAAAAAAATTTTTGAAAGATAATCACAAGCCGAAACATACGTTTGAAAGACTGAGAATGTACCTTCAGAATAAAAATAAACAGGAAGTGTCAAAGTGAAATGTCAGATATCTCAACTGTCAAACTTAATACTTTAGGACATGGGACGTTTCATACTTAATAACCTCATTCCTCATGGCTGGAGGCACTGGGGTGAGCCCTGGCACGTGCCAGCATGACCACCAGCCACTGGTTTGGGGCAGCGTCTGCCAAACGATTAATCCATGGGGCGGGGGCTAATTTTGTTCCTCATTTTCTGTACAGCTGTGGTCACAACTGGATGAGACCTTGTATTTCATGTGTCCCCAAAAGTTCTCCAACTGTCCCATCAAATCAGGAGCATGTATCCCCAGCACAGATCGTGTTTCAGATTTCTGCTAACACGTCACCTTGTGTTTTCAAACTTCTAGAACATGTTCAGCCGGGGATTGTACACCATGCTGCTTTTTGCCAGTTAGCAATAATTTCTATCAGTACAGACTCAGAAAAATAAGGAGCAATTTTATTTTCAGAGATTTGCCTATGTTGGGGTGAGGAGAATCTTGAGGTACCATTTTTGGATTCTAGAAAGGTCTTTTTCTCCATTCAGCCCCATAAACTATAGGAATGGCATCATTATTTTTTATCTGTTATTTTTATTTCCCTTGTGCTGTTTGTATTTTTTTTTAATCTTCCCAAGTGCCTTATATTAGGGAGTTGATAGAATGTTGCCACAAAAGCAATTTTGTTACCCTCGGGCCGTATCAGCCGGGCTCTCTGTGGCCGTAAAGGGAAGATTCGGGGAGGACGCAGACGTCTCCCCCGTTTTCGGGGTTCTTGTGGCCAGGGAGGCAGCTGCCCCCCACGGCTTTATCTGCCGTGCCTTTCAAAATACGGTTGTTGTCACTCAGTCTTCCTCCTTGTATCTGCGTAATTATAACAATCTTTCCCTCCTGTGCCCCTCCCAACGCCATACATGCAAGGCCAAGAGAAAATAGTAAGAGAAATGGAGAGGAAATCATAAAATTCAGGTAAAAAATCCCCATGGCGACTGTGGCGGCTGAACTCCTCTTCCTGCTGCAGCTGTGAGGCCTCTCCGTCCTCACCCCTGTCCTCCAACATTAATTAGTTTGCACTCTGCCACCAGCTCCCGCCGCCTAGAAGCCCAGGAGTTAATCACGTCACGAGGGAACTTGAGTAGAGACTTCGTATTACAGCAGTAATTGCACAATTAGTCTGAGGTGAGGTGTGCACGGGAGTCTCGTGCAACCTTGTGCCGAGCAGAGAACATTGATCTAAACCGGGACGAGACTTCTCTGCAGCAACCGCGTGTGGAGGCCGTGAGATACCGTCAATGGCAACGAAAATTCAACTTGGATTGCAGTTCTCTGTCCACAGCCTCTGAACACAGTGAGCAAGATCGTGGTAAAAGGGAATGAACACTTGCTGAGCGTCTGGGTGTGGGGATGAAATAGAATATAAAATTCCAGGGGGAGGGGAGGCACTGTGCCCCGGTCTGCAGTCTCCACTGCCCAAGGTGGCAGGTCGGGTAAGACAGGGGCTCCCATCTTCCTCCAAAAATTGTCAAATGTGTGCAACGATGTTTCAAAAGGCCCTTGAACCCACAGGGCAGTGTGTGTCTATGTGGTCAGTCCCACTTACATACGTACACAACGTACATATGAGAAAATATTAACACAGTTCATATAAAAATAAATGTGTTTAAATCACAGAGTAGAATGCTAAATTCAAATTAATTTTTAAGGCAAAATGCAAGAGTTCTAATGCTTTTGGATGTTTGGCGTGACTCTGTTAACTGCATCTAGCCCTGGGGCCCGTCTGTCGTAACCCTGCAGTGTCGCTGTGGGTCAGGAAACGGAGCTGCAGAACATCATGGTTGATTGTTCAGCCTCCACTGACATCATCCTGTGTCTCGACACCCTCCCTCCAGGGCGTGTATACATATGGATGCGAGGAACAGAGCAAGAAGCAGAGATACATTAATAAAATCAACTCTAATAAGCCTAAAGTGTAACTACTTGGAGGCAACTTTACTTTCTAAGCATCTAGCAAGATCATTTCTGTGTCGGGGAGATACTTCCTTTAGGCTTGTGCATGTTTTATAAAATAGAGGTAAACTATTCTGCATAGTTAATGGACTAGAATAGGGCATTCGTGGGGGGACAGCACTAGGAGGAGGAGGAGTTGGAGATGAGCTGAGTCCAGCACGAGGGAAGAGACAGGAGAGGAGAGACTTGAGGTCTGCCGAGAGTTCGGTTTCAATCTACTGTCTTGTTTGTGCTTTCTATCGGTCTCATTGATCATTAGTTATTTTTTCCTCTCTGTACTAGAATTGGTTGAGGGATTTTAGGATTTAAATCTCGTCTCCATGGATGCCTTAACAGATATCCTCTTTATATTTTAGTGGTAGCTCTTAGGGTTGCACTTCAACGCTTGTGTGTCACTTGAACGTACCTCAGATGGTCTTCATGCACAGTGTGGGTACGACTAAGTAGCTACCCCCACTCCCCACTTCCGCTTTTCTGTTTTGTTTTGTTTTGTTGGCCATGCATTTTAAATCTAGGTATATTATAAACCCAATAGTATATTGGTGTCATATTTTTCATTAGTGAGTCAACGCTCATTTAAAAAGATGAAAAAGTGAGGCAATATGTATTTTAGACGTCTGCCTACAGACTGTGCTGGAGTCGGCTGCAGTTTCCACCCAGCCGCAGTGGAGAACACTTAACGTCTCAGTAGAAACCTGGGCGTCCAGTCGGAGCAGAGCAGAGGCCAGGTGAGAACACCCTGGGGTCGGCCCAACCCGGAGACCCCACCCCACCATGGACAGCAGCCCTGGGGAGGTGACAAAACGGCGTATTTGTGACTGGATGGCAGTGAAACCACGGTGCAATGCCTGTTCTCCCGGCCGAGGCGCACGGACCCAGCCCTGCAGCTGCCACAGCTCAGCTCTGCCCCGAAACTCTGTGGGGTCACAGCGCCTGCCGGAACTCCAGAGCTGGCCCTGGGGTAGGACACTGTCTCTAGACCAAGAACCAGTGCGACCTGGGACTCATCTCATGAGCTTCCTTTTCTATGATAAATGCCTCCAAACAGGTGACAGTCCTCGACTGTCTCTGTCCCAAGCCTGAAAAAAATCGCCCATGTATTTTTCCGAGTCTCGTGGTTTTATGGGCAGAGCAGTCCTGCCCCAGCCATCCCATCACTTCAGCAGCTGCAAACAGAAGCCTAAGTGTCCCTCGAGAACCTCCTGCAGGGAAGGGTCTGTCCACGAGAGAGGCTGTGTTCTCCCTGTGCATGCTCAGCCGTGTTAAGTGGTTCAAAGGAAAAGCACAAAAAGCCAACCACACGTGTGTGCCTTGCGGTGCTGTTTCAGAGCTCGTGTTGGGAGCTCGCGGGGACAGCTGCTCCCAGGAGCGCTGACAACTCGGGGAGGCCGGCCAGTGTGGGTCACGGCGGCCTGTGCACACCCGAAGTCACACACTTCGGGAGTATCTGCAGCCGGCGCCATCAGTGGCACAGATTGCCGTGTTGCAGAAATGACAGTGATAACCACGGAACGACAGCGTTCAGGGACTGAGCAGTGGAAGGGCTGGGGGAAGGGGTGTCCACCTGGACGGGGACGTCGCTAAACACCTCAGGTTCCCACTGTCGATGCCGCACGGTGATTTTAACTCGCCAGGGTTTGAAGAACCCGAGAGTAAGACCTATTTAATCCAACAAGCAAACACGGTCCTGTGTCTCTGGTCAGACTTACAGTCCTACCAACAAATTAGCAAATGTTGTGATAAACGGCACGTTTTACTCAACCATATAGATTTTCTCTCAACGTAGATAAGGGCAGAAAATATTGCCACATTAAAAAACAACAGAGTTAAAGCAAGTCCTTTTCCATTGCCAACGCCGTGCCTCGGCTTGTGAATGAAACACAAACAGCGACCACGTGGGTCCCTCCCCAGGGGCTGAGACGCACATTTCCAAATTCCGTGTCCTGAACACCATGTACTTCAAAGGCATGTTTACCCGGGCGAGTTCCAGATGCAAAGAAAAGGAGCAGTATTTCTTAGCACATTACAAATTTAAGACATTAAACACTTATTTTTGAGCAAGAAGCTGTAAAGAAATAATGTAAGAGACGGAAATCCCCATAACCCAGCCCACTTTGCTCTGAAGTCTGTCCTCGCTCGACACAGGGCATGTTTTGCTGGTGGCATCGTGGTAGCATGTACGGTCCCACGTGGCCTCTCACCTCTCTGCCCGTCGGCTGCCGGCAGCTCGCATGTGGCCCCGACCTGTCAGGCATCATCGTTGACACGGGAGGAACATGTCCTGGAAGAAGCCCCATTTTGTCTCCTTCATGCTGTGCTTGTGTCTGCAGTCTGTGGTAACACTAACCTGTGCTGCTGATCAGGTGGCAAGCTGGGAGAGCTCTGAGCTTTTTTAAATTTGAGATGGGGTCTGGCTCTGTGGCCCAGGCTGGAGTGCAGTGGTGCCATCACAGCTCACTGCAGCCTCCAACTCCTGGGCTCAAGCGATCCTCCCTCCTCAGCCTCCTGAGTAGCTGGGACTACAGGCATGCACCACCATGCCTGGCTATTTTATTTTATTTTTTGTAGAGACAGGGATAGATTTTAAATATATGATATTTTAAAACATTGGACATCTAAAGCCTTAAAAATACAATGTAGCAATGTTTATTTTATTTTTTAAAAGTGTATAATATCAAAAATATATCGGTTGGGTGACATAAAAAGGAAAAATGTAGTGTGATTACATTAAATGTGACAGAAGATAACATGTACAACTTCTCCAGCAAATTTTCACGAATGATTTATGATTTATGCCAAGACTTTTTAGTCTTATTAATTCATTTGGTTTTATGTAGCAAATAGCTCAGTGTTTAAATGCCAAGCTAATGCTGGCTGGCGTCTCACTGTACCACTAAGGACAACAGACTGATGAAATTGATGACAATAAAATGAAGAGGAAGATGAGAAATGAACCAGGCACAGAAAGACAAATATCACATCATCTCACTGTCATGTGGAATCTGAAAACATGGAACTCAGTGCAGCCGGGAGCAGAGTGGTGGTTGGCAGGTTACGGTAATCCTATCAGGATTATCTGTGTGATCTCAGAATCCAGAAATAAATTTGCCATATTTCAAAAGTCAAAATAAATCTGAAGCAATCAAATTTACCATAATTGTATGGAATTCATGGAGGGGATTTGATATCATAAAATACAGAATTTCAGTTTACGCACCTCACATTTGACCCTCTACATGTTTTTTTGTTAAATAGGCAGCATTTCGACATTCTCAAATGTCCATTTGTCCCAATTTGCTGTGTAGGCTCAATGCAACCCCCATCGACATTCCAGCACGTGGCTGTGTGGATGTCAACTCTCATCCTAAAGTTGATCTGTAGATGCAGAAGTTCCCACTGACAAGCAGCGCACAGCTCTCCCTCCCTCCGTCCGGTCCCTGCAGCCTCACCGGTTCTACTGGTGTTTCCCAACTGTCTCATCCTGTGTTTGCGTTTCTTCCCCTTGGTGCTAAGCTCCGAGGGGACAGAGCCCCTCTGAGTGACCCCAATATCCCGCAGCGCAGCGCCCACCGCTCAGCTAACCACGGCAGCTCAACACCTGCCGCGCGGGGACATCTCCCGCCAGACTGTGGTCTCAGCGCACACCTGGCCCCGTTACAGCTTCTGGGTTCTTTCCGGGTGGGAGACCTGAGTGAAAGCTCCCCGACACTCGTGCATTTACACGGATGAGGGAATCACTTGTGTCACAATGAATCAAAACATCCAAATCCAAGTGTGGGTGGGTTTCGTGATTTTCCAGTGAACGTGAGCTGAGTGGGTGAGTTAGCCGGAGTGTTTGGGAACGTCAAGTGAATATTCTTTCTTTCTCCTTCTTCCTGTCTCTTCCTGCTCCCACCCCTCCCCATTCTGCATCTTCTATACGACTTGATCACTATAAATTAGCAACGAGGCCATGCTTGGGAACCCAGCTCCCGGGGCCCACGGCCAGGCGCGAGGCTGTTCCCTCGTTATTTACCCTGGGTATCAACTGCGGGTTTCAAAGTGCTCCTGGCTGCGGAGCCGTAAATCACAAAATGGAATAATATCAGGACGGAAGGGGAGCAGCAAACTGAGATCAATCCGACAGGAGACACAGACCAATAACGCTGCCGTCCCCATGGAGCACTGGAATGAGATTTTATCGCAGGGGTTGTTGACAACGTTATGACAAAGCAATTTCCACTCTAACCCGGGGCACCGTTCCGGGGGGACGGACTGACGTTTATTTCATTTACATGAAGGTCAAACATCCAATTGATTTTTAACTGTCCATGTTATTGTTTTTCAATAAAAAAGAAAAAAACCAATTTTAGGGGATTGGTTCCCACGGGCAAGCTATTGGGAGCATAAATGTCCACTGCTGGGCCCCAGCGTGCGTTTCTGGGACACAGACACCTCTCGCTCGGGTGACTCGAGCTGTAACCAGGCGGCAAAGGCAGCCGGGGAAATCGCGGGAAGGCGCCGGGACACGCGCTGTCAGTGGCTGGAGAGGCCGTTAGTTCACCCTGGCGGGGAAGAGGGTGACGTTTTCACGAGTCTTCAGCCACTTGTCCCGGGGCAGGAACCGTGTCCATCAGATTAACCCGCGGGGTGCGCAGGGCTGGGACTGCGGTGTGGGGCACAGGGACAGAGCGATGTCACTAGAGCAGCGTTCTCCACCGTGGACCGAGCGCTCAGAACCTCCCGGGGCTGCTCCTCACAGCGGCAGAGTCCTGGGCTTCACGCAGACTCACGCACAAGGTCCCGTCCGTGACACGAAACACGCCACACGTCTTATCGCTGACCCATCACATTGTGCTTTGTCTTACGTCATTGAAGTCTAATCGGCCGTTGGGAAGAACACGGAGACGCCCACCCATGACACGAGGGGGGAGGCGCCCGGGGAGAGGGAGGAACGTGGCCGGGAATAGTGGCCCCAGGACGGTGGCCCACTCTGAACATCCGCTCCAACGTGGAGAACGTGGGAGAAGGTTCCACTCGGACCGGCATTGAAATCCCACACCTGCGGGCGGACGCAGGAGTCCTGGGAACACCTGTGCTGACGGCCAGGTGTGTCTGGGTTCTGGGGTCAGATGCTGCACTGCGTCCACAGCTGTCTGCGGCCACTCCAGACACCAGCCAGGGACCCCTGGGAAGGGACCCCACGAGGAGGCTCCAAGGAGAGGGGGAGTCTCTCTAAACCGGCGCAGCCGGATCCTTTGCCAAAACTGGGCTCAGCCCAGGGTCGGGGGCCCCTGGAGAAGACGACTGGGAGGCGCCAGATGGAAGTCGGGTCGGGAGGAGTCTTTGTGGGTGTATTTAAATCCCACAGCACGGCTCAGCAATACTCGCATTCCTTTGAACCCCATCCCTCGAATGCAAGCTTACAATTCACGTTTTACTTTTCTCTTCTATGCTGAAAGGTCTTGTTCTTTTGCATTTAGTGGGCTCAAACTTCTTATTCTAGATATTTAGCAAATATAATAAAAGCAGGACCCAACGCCTTTAGGAACATCACTCATCAAAGTTCTTTATCCTGATTTTTTAGAGTGTATTAAATTATCATGCATCATTAATGCATTCTTATCAGCGAATGATTTTTGAGGCATCTGACATTTAAGATGGATGCTAATGAAAAAATAAGTTTATTTTTACTTTTCCTATTAAAAAAAACAGTTTTGGCAAATGAACATGACCTTTTCTTCTTTTCATAGAAATTCATCTGAATGCAGAGCAAGGTGCCACCTGCCTCCCACAGCACTGCCCTCGGCCACCTGCTTTTGTCCACCCTGAGCAGCACAGACACCCACTGCTGCCGACAGAGAGCACAGGGCTCACACCTTCCGGGTTTAATACAGCCGGAGACCAATGCCTGGAAAAATGAGTTCCCTCACAGAACATTAATTTTTAATTAGATGGAGTGTTTCTTAAAATTTCTTCTACCTCCATCTGCATGTCCTCAATTCTTTCCAAAGATTCCCACAAGGCATGAAATTTTTCCACGAGATCTTTAACGATCTTGGTGTGGACACATGGACCATGCCCCTTGCAGAATCTGCCGAAACACACACCAGCTACTCCGGTTCCTGGGCTGTCCCAGATGGCAGGGAAGGGAGGGTTCCTCCGTCATGGTCCAATCACAGACTGTGTTCCTGAGATGTGCGTAGGGCCAGTGAGGTGAACGAGCACTGCAGGGTGTGGTCGGTCGGGTGGCCTGAGGACATCACCCCGGTCCCTGCCACCTGCACACATGTGGTCTTATGTGGCAAAGGGTTTTTGCAGATGTAACTGAGGTTACGAACTGAAAACAGAGAGGTTACTCTGGGTCCCCACGGAATCACAGCGGCCCTTAGAGCAGAGAGCTCTCTGGGCTGAAAACACAGACGCCAGCGCCAGGGGCAGAGACTCCCCGCGTGAGACGTCTGGACCTGCGGTTGCCAGAGGGGCCTCGCGCACACTGGAAGGAGTTGGGTGGGCTCCAGGAGCAGAGACTGTCCACAGCCCAGGCTCGGGGACGGCGGTGAGCACCTGCCTTGGAATGTGGATGTCGGGAGGCCACCGCCCCCGCAACCCCCGCCCAGGAGAGATGACAGGGAGGCCGGAGCACATTGAGACAGTATTTTTGGCTTTTTACAACACTTTTTCAATAGGAAGAAATGATATATGCCATTCTTCAGTGTTTACAAACAACCAAAGGGACTGACCCTTCCTAACAAGCAGCAAATTGCAAAGCTAAAGCAAAGCCAGGCTCCTCAACAACTATTCCATTAAATGCCTCCTGGGCACCGAACGATTCTAAGCTCTCTGCTGGGCAGGGCTGGAATTTTAGAAAGTCTGAAGCGTTTTGACTTGGACGATGTCAGCAACCAAGTCAGTTTTGTCCTCTGGTCCAAGTTATCTCAATACAGCCAATAAATACGAGCGATGTTCTATAGACAGGTAGGTAGGAAAGTAGATGATAGATGTAGGCTAGACATAGGGACAGGTGATAGATATATGGATAGAGACGGATACATAGATAAATGATAAACAGGTGATAGATATTTAGATGGATGCTAGTTGTATGGTGATAGATAAATATCAGGTATACGGCAGATAGGTATTAGATAGACAGATGATAGATAAATAAATGATAGATGACAGATGGATATGAGATAGACGATTGATAGGTAAGTAGATGTTAGATGTGTAGACAGATGATAGATTGATAGATAATTGGTAGAGTAGCATCCATGGCTTACTTATAGATCAGAGATTAGAGAGATTGTTCCTTGTTTTGAAGGGGAGAGGGAGGTGGGCTATCACTATCGGGAAGAATCTAACTTTGCATTTTTTTATTTATTTTATTAAAACAATAAGGCAAACGAGAGGTAATATTAACAGTGGTCACTTCTGCGGCGGGGGTGGGGGTTGCTGTTGACGGCATCACCCCTGTCTCTCTCCTCTTTTCACTGTAGTTACCAGACACCTCCTAATTTCCAAACACATCTCATGATTTTCCAAAACGATTTAGCTTTCCATATCTGCCTGCAGTTACAGCGGTTTCATCTGCGCGCATAAAAAGAGCTTTCCTCGGAGGAGGTCTCTGAGGAGCGTCGCAGCCGACCGTGCCCTGCGGGAGGAGGACGCCCCGCGGCAGCACGGGTGCGGGTGCCGGTGCGGGTGCGAGTGCGGTGCGGGTGCGGGTGCGGGTGCGGGTGCGGGGACAGTGACTCCGCCCTGCTGTGTTTGCTCAGAGGGGTGCGAGACACGCCCGCAGGACGGACTGGGGGACTGGGCCTGAAACGGGGTGACCCGGGGGCTGGCTGGACGCAGGGGCGCAGCTGGAGGCCCTCGCAGGTGGGTCACCTGCACCTGCTCATCTTCTGAAAAGACCGTTTGAGAAGCAGCCAGACGTTCACTGTGAGCCCTTACCGCAATAGATCTGTGGACTTAACTGGCAGCCGACGCACCTGCTTTGCTGGAACGCTCCCAGGCGAGAGTCGGACCCCCAGTCCAGCGTCTGGGGCCGAGGTCTGGGCCGGGGCCGAGGACGCCGCCCAAACGCCTTCCTCCTCCCCGGGAGGCGCCAGGCTGCCCGTCCCCTCGGCACTCACAGCAGCCCTCGGTGTCCCCTGGGGCCTGGCCGTGCCTGTCCCACGCTCTGCCCGTGTTGGCGCCCGGGAGACGCAGCAAGCGCTGACGAGGCCCGGGAGGGCGATGCGGGAAGCGGCGCTTCCGCCCACCGCGGCGCTTTGGAGCCGCGTGAATATTACGGTTTGGAAACGTCTGTGCCACGTTGGCCAGGGTGCCGAGGCTGCAGGTGCCAGTTTTATGAATCAGATAAATTCTGACTTGTTAGCTGCAGTTACCCACTGTTCCCCTAAAGGCCCCGTGGCTCCCGGGTTCACTGGCAAACGGGACAGACGTGAGTCGGGGCCGGCGGGGCCGCCACGCCGGAATGCGCAAGGCGGCCGTTACTTGTCTGTCTGGTTTTGTTTGGAATTTGGCTACGGGAGGAGGCCAGGGGATGCGTCCCAGGGAGAACTGGAATGACAGTGACTAAGAGTGCTGGCGTCAGACCCGGCTCCGGCGTTTCCTCTGCAGACTTAGAAATCGATGCCCGTGGCAGTCAGCTCAGGCCTCCTGGTTGCAGTTTTTTCCTCTGCAAAATGAGGATACTATTCTCTGCCTCACAGCATCCTCATCGCACGTAAAGTCCTCAGCACCGCACCTGACGCATAAAAATGAAACACGCAACACGCGTGAGCTTTTAGGTGTGATAACAGTGGTAGAAGCGCTGTGTAGACGGTGCTAGTGGCCACATTTTACTGTAACTGGAATCTCCTTCTATTATTTAATCTCCTAAGATAGAAGCTGTAAACTCTGTTTTATGTTTTGAATGAAGTTTCTTGCATGAGTTTAATTTCCTAGAAACTGTTTTCCCCAAAGCTCTCTGAACATCACAGCTGGTTTCATCCTTATAAAGTATTTAACAAACATCCCTAATGTCCTCTGTCCTGACAAACCGTACTATTTACCATCCTTTCGTCTGAGGTTTCCTTTTATTTAGCTATTTCACTCAAATGTGCGGGCCTGGTGCACGGGGCGGGTCCTGGCCACCTGCCCTGTTGACCCCTGACCCCGGGGCTCTGAGGACACGGAGGTGGCGCCACACTGCCCCGGTCACTCCCCGACAGCTCCTGCCCATAGACCTGCTCGTCTCCGCGGCACATCCCCGCTGCGCCTTCAGGATCCGAGGCACATGCTAGCTAGGCCGTGGAGCCACCAAGTTCTGCCGAAGAGGAAGCTGATCGCTTGTTCCCGTTACGTTGTATAAACGCCTTTCCAGTAACGCAGCGCTTTCTCCGGGGATTTATTTGCGTCGCCGACCGCCTTGTTCAGCGGTTGAGTCCTCCCGAGCACCTGCAAGCCCACCTGTCAGGTTCGTCTGTGCGGATGTCCCCGGTCCCCGGGTCCCGGTGTGCACAGTGAGCGCTGGAACCCAGTGGAGCGGATGACAGTGACCACAGACGCAGAGCAACTGAACACAAACAGTCCATCGCACACAAGAAAGAACGGAAGTGCAGAAGGAAGCTGCACAGAGTGCAAACACGTTCCAGACAAACAGACAGACCAGTCCCCACCAGCGGAGAAACGCGGGAGTCTGAGCGCAGCTGCCTTTTATACGCTCACTGGTTTGTCCCGCCTCTCCCCTGGCAGGATTGGTTGAATTTCCCACCCTTGGAGTGATTGACAGGCTTGGGTTACATAAAGGATCACATGACAGGTTGGGTATGTACCAGTTTCCCTTTCTGCGCATGCGTCTTCCCCAGAATCCTTCACGAGGCGCCACCATGTGATGCTAATTAGATGGTAATGAGCTCTAGGTCAATTAAGGGTCACTGGGAAATTCTTCCTATGTGTGTTCCCCCCAGGGAACAGTTCCTAGCTGCAATTTGGTTCCTAGCTGCACTTTGGTTCCCGCTCTCCACCCTCAGCCCCTTCCTTGTCCCTGTCTACCCTCCGCCAGAACTAACAAACCCACCTAAGACCTCCGATGATGCCCACATTGCAGGGTACAAGGAGAGTGTATAATAAGTCGGTAAATCCATCAACGTGCTTAAGTTTATTTTATGACAATGACAATGCATTTGTAGTTTCTTCCCCCAAATTAGGCATGGTATGTCTCGCATGCAGATTATGTTTACATAAAAAGTATTCCTTACAATCTTTGAAAATAGTATTGATTGAGTTTTTTTTGTTTTTTTTTTGATTGAGGGTTTTTTTTTTTTTGGCAAGAAAATGAACTCTAACAGGAAGAGCTTCCTTCAAGTTATTAATATTAATCTGTTTCTTGCTTGACTAAGTGCTAACAGCCTGTGCCATGCTAGTTGTAGGTGTGTTCAGATATTCCGTACACAAACCCTTGCTTATATAAAAGTCCATCAAGAGAGGAAGAGAGGACACCTGGCCATGCCACCTGGGCATGGATTCTCACCAAATTACAGGACCGTTTTCACCCTCAGTGCAAGGAATCCACAGGGCCACATTTCCCCCATGATTGTGACAAACTGTAGGAGCCACGGCGAGTGTTCAAGGTGGCACCGCCCACCTGGAGTGTGGCTGCTGGGGTCTCTGCATCCTCTCTGTCCCAGTGGGAAGGAACAACACGGGTCAGTGACTCCTGTCTACTCAGAATGACAAGCGCAGGGCTGATCACTTGTTTATTTTTCAAACATTTTGACATTACAAAGGAACACAGAAATATTTTAAAACAAGTATATTAAACAATTTCTTCCCATCTTTTCGTTTTGATTCCCTTTTTGAAACATCTCCTGCTCAAGGTCGAGCTCCTTTTCTGCCATCCAGTATCACGTGAAGAAATACACGTAGACATGCGTGGTGTCTGATATTTTTCTAGGTTCCAACATGAGCTCCTTCCTAGCAAAACCACCAGCCCCCGCCAGAGGAATTAAAAGCAGATCTGAGTCTGAGGGAAGCGGACGTCATGGCTGTTCTCTCGGGGACCCGAGTCCTGTCTGGTTTCTCCCAGGACATGAGTGGACCTTGAGTGTGGCCAAGAGCGAAGCCGTGGACACGGCACACCCGAGACACAGCCAATAAGTAGTAGATTATTGAAGTAGTAAAGAAACTTTAATACCGGAATAAAATCTACTCACACACAGAATAATAATGAATTGTCTAGTATGATCCTCCCACCAAAATTCACATTGCCTTTTCTCCTACAGTTACATTTGTTGAGATATGACAGAGGGCATTTGTACAAATATTGTTTTAAAAGGTCTGCATATAACAATGATAGAAACAGCAATAGCTACTATTCATTGAGCATCTTCCATGTGAGAGCTCTGGCTGGGAATTCAGGAATATTTTCTGGAATCTTGGCACTCATCTTGTCTGGTAATCATCACATTATTTTATACAAGAGCAGGCTCAGGCTCCTCTGTCAGGTGAGGAGCTGAGATCCAGATCTGCCCATTCTCTCCATGATATCACAGCTAAGATACATTTCTTTGCCACATCCCAGGGAGCAAGGTTAATGCCACGGGAGCCAGGCAGACACCTGAGATTGAGGAAGCTGTTTTCTCAAGGTGCCCACACACACCCTACTGACACCCCCTCGGGGAGGGCTCACAGCCCCTCCAGCTTCACGGCCTTTCACACATGTGAGCAGATGGGTGCTTCTGCCCAGAGGAGTGTCTGTGTGTGTGTGCACACGTGTGCATGTGTGAATTTTAACATAAGGAGCACAATATTGCAAGGTTGGTGGTGGTGCAGGTAGTCTCTGATTTTGCCAAGTTTGAGGAAGGTGGTTGGTGCCCCAGGACAAGGCAGCATTCACCGCGGCGTTTGGTGGACTCAGCGACTCTCTCCCAGACTGAACTGTGATCGCTGCTCTTGCGTTGGCTCATTAAAAGAACTGTGTTCTACTTAGAGAGATTTGAGGTTATTCATGAATAATTCAGTGCTACTGGGAGGGCAAAAACAATTGTGTGAACATTAAATTTCCATTAAACATATTAAATGCAAGCAGACTGTCAAATGTTCTCTTGGGTATTGGATTCACTATAGTAGCAGGTCAGGTATCAAGAGAAAAACGAAGTCACCAGTACAGAGTATGTTCAACTGTTGTTTAGGATAAAAGTAAAAAGAAATAATGATAATAACTATTCCAAGATACTCAGGGCTT
>CM052453.1:492142-512554 GCA_028533085.1 Varecia variegata | reverse complement strand
ACTGCACTCCGCCCCCCATGTCCGTGCTCTGCCCTCTGCCCAGGTGGGTGCACCTGCACTCCACCCCACCCCCTCCCCCGTGTCCGTGCCCTGCCCTCTGCCCAGGTGGGTGCACCTGCACTCCACCCCCCGTGTCCGTGCCTTGCCCACGACTGGCTCCCCTCATCCTGCTGACTCCAGACTGGCCCATGTTACTCACGTGGGTCAAGCAAAGGTGACAGGACACCATGTCAACTGCGTCTGAGCAGAAGCTTTGGAAGCATCTCGTGGTTCTTCCACTGTCCTCTCCCTCCCCCCTCGAGTGCTGGGAAGTCCCAGACAGGGGCTGTCATTGCCCAGGTCTGAGAACGAGGGAGCCCTTGTGGGGTGGAGTCACAGCCGACGGGCGATGGGACTGTGAGCTGTTTAGGTTCCGGGAGTACTTGTCACTGCGGCACAACCCAGCCATGGTGACTAATGCTGTCGGTTAGTAGCTCGGGCCAAGTGTACACTCTCCAAACCAGCACGGTTTGTAGGAATTCCCAGTCACAGCACATGCTAGAGCCAGAAAAACTGGAGATGAGTAGAAACACATTCCGTAACAGAGGAGGAGTGTCAGAGAGCAAAATTTACACGGTGTTGTCATCTCTGTGTTGACAACAGCCAACTGATCTTCCACTGAAACGTTTCCTATGGCTTCAGTACAAAATAAAATTCAAATCTTCACGCTTCTGTTAAAATCCTTTCAGCACTTCCCCTCAGTCTGTCCGTATCTTCTGCAATTTCCTGTTCCCTGTGCCAGCCGGAACGACTCCTCAGAACCCCCAAAACAAAGGGGGCCCTGCCCACCCTCTGCCCAGGGCCGGAAACCTCTCTCCTGTCTCCAAACACATGAACTTGCAACTTCAAGTAAAGCCACTTTTCCTATTTCAAGGTTATTACATGCTCAATAAATGTTTACCAGATTGATGAAATCTCACCTCCTAAATAAAGAATTCCCAGACTGTTCCAACCTTCTCTGCGCTTAATTCATCATCTTTTCTCATTTGTATCCACATTAGAAACTTGCTATAAGACTATTACTAATTTTACTAGACTGAACTGCTCCTGTTGGACAATCGAGACGTACACGTTCCCTGCAAAGTACCGTGTGTGTGAGCACTCGGGCTGGTTCTCATCCTCCCACTAACCCAGATGCTACATGATTGATAACTCAGCCTTGGCAACTGGGAATTCTCAGAAATCTGTTTCACTTTTCCAGCCCAAAGTGATTTCTTTCTTTCTCTTCTTTTAAAGCTTTATTTATTTCTGTGAACATGTGTGTGTGTGCACGTGTCTACACATATTATTTAAACCACCTGAGGAACCTGGTTATCCAAGATCGGCCACACCTGCCGAGTTGCCAGGACCCCACCCACCCATCCTGATACAGCAGATTATTCCAAAAACCGAAATAATAAAATCTTTTCTCCCACACTCTAGCTTTTAGATTTGGCACTTTAATTTTCCATTTCCTGTTACTAGATAAGGTGCAATAATTATTATTATGCTTTTCCAAGTTTATTCCCTAAACTTTCTTGCTCTCCTTCCAGTTATTTGTGTGGACTTTTTCTCCGTTTTTAATAATGATTCCCTTATGCATATAATATCATTTCCTTTTTTAAATAATCATTTCCTTTTTTAAAAATCACTCTAAGGCCAAATGTGCTGCCACGGTTTCCCAGCTCTTGGCTGGGACGTGGACGTCCGTGGGGGAATCATCTTAACACGACAGTGCATTTCCCTCTGAATTTTATTCTCCTTTATTACATACTTAGATTTTCTCCTAGATTTCTTTGCCTCGATTCGTTTCTCAAACCTGCTCCTAAGGGCTGGCTCCGCGGCAGCAGGTCCGAGGACCTGGGGGAGGGGTGATGCTCTGGACCCGGAGGGGGGGGGCACCGTCCCCGGGCCGACCGCGCTCCGCAGCGACCCCCGGTGGCCACTCGGGCTAGGACAGCCTCCGTCCCCTGCGTCTCCAAGGCCTGGGAACTGGTTGTGCACAAGGGAGGGAGAAAAACAGATTTTAGGATTAGTCACAGTCACCGGCAATGTCTGACTCTTTGCTGCTTCTCCCTGGGACCCAGCACCAGAGAATGTCGCGGTGCGGGACGAGGGTGACGGGGACATGAACAGTGGGAAGGGTCCCAGCTGCCGGGCCTGGCCGTGAGCATTGTTGGGGAAACACGTTAGTGACCGAGAGAAGAAAACACTCCCTATTATTATGATTCCAAGGACAAAGGACAGAAGAGGATGTTTTCAGTAATAAGAACTCATTTATTACCAAACACCAGTAAGGAAAACAGTCTGCGTTGTGCGTGCACGGTGCGGACAGCTACAGGCCTGGGACCGTGGAGGTCGTGTCTCTGCCCGAAAGGGGACCTTGGGGTTCCAGTGCTCCCCTTTGCTTTGCCTGGCTGTCTGGGGCTGTCTGTCGTTTCGTCCCCGCCCTGTCCTTGGAGCTGGCCTCTGGGCAGACACAAAGGCTGCAGCATCCTCACGCCTGCGCTGTCCTTCCCCGAGGACCGCGCCCACCCTGCCCCGAGGTGGGGGACAGGGGCAGGGCGGGGGAGCCGCAGCGCTCCGGAGAATTTTTGCTTCTCCACGGGCTGCGCCGGGCTCGGATAAAATCTGCGTTTCAGAGATAAAAGGTGGGTTCATCGCCCTCCTCCAAGAACGAGGCAGTAATAGGAACTCCACGGGTGGTGACAGCGTCTGTGCACGCCCTCCCCACCCTGAGCCCCCAGGCGACCCCCAGGGGCTCCGGGGCTCACTCAAGCCCCCCGCAGCCTAACCCTGGTGACCTCAGCAGCCGGCTGCTCCGCACAGGCAGACAGGACGGGAACTGCTGCTCCCGACAGCACAGAAATCCTGTTGCTACGACCTCCTGCGTCGCAAACACAGCGGAGCAGCCACGTGCTCAGTGGCAGGGGTCGGTCCCGGCACGACCTTCGCCTGCACCCCAAGAGGGAATCGCCCGTCTTCTCCTGCTCAGCTGATACAATGTGAAACAGCATCAATGTTGGCCGCGCTTTTGTGGCACAGAAAAGACAAAACCGTTTTGCACCATGACTCTGTTTTTAACAGAGAAGTGGTGTGGAGATGCATAGCCTGGCACACCCTCTGTGAGCCAACGCACGCGTCTAAAACATCAAAACTTGTTTATCTTATGAAAAAGAGCACGAGTCCTGCCAATTTACCTTATGATTCATCTCAGGAGACACAGATGTCACCAGAATCCAGAATAACTTTAGTCACCTAGCTAATCCATGAGGGGGAATCATTGGAAATTATACCTGAATGTGTTCACTTTAACACATGTAGAAACACACATTGAATAGCCTTTGTGGTTTGATCACAGTTTGTTCTGGTGTCGATGACTGAAACATGCAAAATCCTTGTGTAATAAGAGGTCTCCAGCCAGATATCTGAATTTCATTTTTAATCTTTTTCTTTTCTAGAGAACATTTGGATTGATAAATGACAAGGAAAAATACAACAGAAACAAACTATTAAAAAAATCTTTACATGCCTACAGTAAATACTTACAAAGCCCAGAGCAAAGTTTGCAGAAATTATTTAAGTTTGAAGATTTGAATTAATGTTAGATATGGAAAGATTTGAAAGTTCTCTTTTATTTAATTTTTTTCTATTTGCACCAAAAAAATAATTTTTAAAGGCAGGGTAGATAAAAATAAAAATGTAACATAAATACAAAACAAACCACTTGGGAATTGAATACGTGGAATATATGTGAGGGTGATGAAAATTTCTATTTTGAATTATAGTGAGGAGGATCATTCTAGAACAATGGGCTTCATATCCACACCCAGATGGAGTTGGCAGCAAATCCTAGGAGGATTTTTTTCACAATTGTAGAAGTTGCAATATGTAACAGTATCGGCCAGGAGTATTTGGGTTTTCGGAGATGTGGATACATTGTTTTTCCCCACGACCATTTTTAGAAAGCTGCCTGCTTTCCACGCCTCTGGGACAGTGAGGAGAGGACTTGTCACTGTCACGTCGTGAACCTTCCAATCAGGAAAAGGCTCAGGTGTGTTGAATGCACAGCCGGGAGGGCCACAGCTTCTCCACCTGTCCACGTACCGAGGGTGAGCTCGATGACACTTCATCCTCCTGGTTTCTCGTGATAGACCATTTAAATAAATACACAACTCTTTCCCTTGCCTCTCTGTAATGTAAGCGTGCCCCCCGTACACACACACCTCACAGCCCAGGTGCACACGGGGTGTGTACGGAGAGAATCCCCCACTCCCACTCTAGAGCAGAGCCCTGGTCCTCAAGCTTGGCTGGGTATCCACATGACCTGTGAGCCTTAAAAGGTGCTAATGTTCAAACCCTACCCTCAGAAGTTCTTATTAATCAGTAATGACCGCTTAGACTGTTTTTTAAAAATTTATTATCTTCCCCCAAGTTGTTCTAGTAAGTAACAAAGAGCATAGATGTAAGTGACTCTGTACTGATCTATGAACTTCGCTAAAGATTTTTGAATTTTAATATACCTGATATATATTTGTTTTATTGCCATTTTTCTCTGTGTTCTAATAGCCAAGTACTGAAAATTATTTTATCTTCCTGAAGGATCTTTTGGTTTGAGCTCTTTTTAAATGTAATCAGGCTATAATAAATCAATGAACTGTATTAAACTATACCGTTTCAGGCATCTATGGAAAATGCTATTTTTCAGTGGCTCATGTAATCTACCACCATTCAAGATAATTAATATTACATAATATTTTTAAATGTGTGCTTAATTTAGCAATACTTTTCAAGAGGACTCAACGTCCACTATTGTAATATAATATGCCTCACCTAAGCAGAACGGCTCCTTGTAAAGAGAGCTTAGAGAATCGTGTTCCTGGTCCTATAACTTGGGCCTGAAAATATCTCTTTCCATACAGGCATCTGTTAATCCTTCATGCTTTACACACATGTACTACCTTCTTTCTAATATCGCTAAAGCCACAGATTGACCATTTTTTAAGATGTTGTAAATAATAGACTTCACATTTTAGATCCGTTTTAGGCTTAGAGAAACATAGCATTTGCTATGACCAGTGTTTCCGAGTTTAGCCACTTAAGCAGGCGTGTAGTGGTATCTTGTTGTTGTTTTGATTCGCAACTTCCTAGTGATGCATGATGCTGAGTGTCTTTGTGTGTACTTTTCCATCTGTATGTCTTCTTCAGTAAGGTGCCGATTTTTAAAAGAGGTTTTCCGTTATCTTACTGTAAAGTTTTAAAGTATTTTATGCATGTTGGACACCAGTCCTTTATCGTATACGTCTTCTGCAAATATTTCCTCCCACTTTGGGGCTTATCTTCTCGCTCACTTTTGAAGTCTCTGTAGCTGTAAAAGGCTGGGAGATTCGTTACTCTAGCTGATCACTCGACGCTTCCTTTCATTGTAAATTTCTATAAAATCCTTGCGATGCCATGAGGAAGATCAAATTATTTGGACCAGACAGAAGCAAAAGCTACTTTAAAATTTTAAATCCAACTTCCCTCTGGAATCACGTCCCGGGTAGGACAGGTGCAGCCCTTTCCCGGCACTGCCCTGCTTTGCTTGTTGGCTCTTCCTGGACTTACGCACCTGGATGAACCCGAAAAGTCCTTTGCATCCTACTTCTGAAAACAGGAACTGATGCAAGTAGCTGGTCCCGAGGGGGCCCCTGCAAGGACAGCGTTTCTGTCCCTCAGCACCCACCGCCTCTGAGGGTCCAGGTCCCTGCAGCCTCATGGGACAGGGTGCTGACACACTCAGGTACACGCTATAGGATTCCTGAAACACCAGCAATGCTTGTAATCACCACAGAGCAAGGTCTAGAACTCTTTACAAAATGTATTCTACTATAAATATAAAATTAAATATGTTGTTCACCGAAGAAAATACTCTTCATCAAAGATTTGCCTTGTTGAAGAGCATATTTCTTTGTGCTATGAGCCCTCAAAAATCCCTGTGTGCTCATTGATGAATATCATGATATTGGCCTCACTGAAATATTTTTCTTGATTATATGCACAAAGCAATGTTTGGGGAAACACAACGGATGCAAGACTATCAAACGTGTGTCACTTGAAAAGCAAAGATAAACTGTAGAGAATGTGGAATAAATGAGACGTGGTTGAAAAAGGAGGACAATGAGGGCCAGGTATTGTCCCTCACACCCTCGCCAGCCATGGAGCCCTCCTGGCAAGTGGCACAACCACTCCCGGTTTCCGTATCTAGAAGGCGGGAAACCTGCATTTCATCCTCAATTGCCGTCCAGTTGCAATCCTATGTGAGACCATGATCCCCTGAGACTGAGACCCTACCAAATTATTTTACTCTCTTAAAATTGTTTGAATACACATGTGACTATAATGACACAATTTCAAAATGTTTTTTTATTTTTCCATTATAATCAAATTAAAATATTTTTAAATATACAAAACAATATATTTAATTATTAATACCGCCATTTTCAGGAAAACAAATGGTCATTTCAGCTATAAAATATTGAGTCCCTTGTAAACGTGTAGTTATGGCTGTGCCTAGTAACATTCTACCACAAATTAAAACTAAAGTTTCCCTAAAACTATGTTTTAGGGAAATAGAAATACATTCACAAATGACAGAAATCATGAAAACTTACATATCAAAATTATTTAAAATTGAATATTAAAACTATTGAAATCATCATCGTACAGGTAGGTTGTAGATGTAAGATTAGATCTTTCCAATTGTATCTCTCAATTTTTCCCTGTTTTAGAAGAAATACCATATTAGCATATTTCCCTTCATTTATCAGAAACTGTATCCTGGATACCGAAGAAATGGAAAAGATTTTAATAACCGCCCAAAGTGATGTTTTGTTTCGCTCCTTCTCTAGGAGAGCCGGGCTCGTTATTGTGGTAATGACGGGGTCTTGACTCGGGCAGGAGTTGGTGTCTTCCCGAGTCTGATCCGTGGGGAGGGGCGGCTGACACCGCGGGTCACCTGCTGGCACCCAGCACGGTCACGATGCAGACAGACGCCAGCCAGTACTTGCCCCCCAAGCGTCCCACGGCCAGGAGCAATTACTGAGGACAACGGCTCCTGTGGCCGCTCCCCTGGCGCCAGCTTATTCAATACCTCGCTGCCCCGTGAGTCGCTCCGTTGTCACCTGGGTGCATCTGCAGTCACTCCTTCTCCAGGTGCTGCTGCCAGCCTGCTCATCACACCTATGGATTGCATTCGAACGCAGTTTAGAGGCATTGCTTGCCACTGTCCTCAGTCCCCGAACATCCCACAGAAACCACGGTCACTGTCAACAGCCCACAGCCAGGACACGCCCAGGCTTCACAGAGCCAAGGTGCCGGGACCACAGGCTGCCACCTGGGACAACTGAACTTCACCACGGTTTTGAAGCCCACAGTGTGCAAACTGCCGGTTTGCAGGGATGATACAACGCCGACAACACGTATGGGGCAGGAAGTGTCCAAGCACGACAGCCCGTCAGTCACACGCCCCCGACGTGTGTGCAGCAGCGGAGTCAGGAGACATGAGTCACGGAGGTATTCCTGGCAGCACCCATGAATGTGGCATCCCCCACAGACAACCCCGTCTAATCATCACGGCTCTCTGAGAAGAACATTCATGTCCCCACGTGACAGGTGAGAACAGGGCTGGTATCTCATAGCCAGGAGGTGACTCAACTGAGATCTGAAGCCAGGTCTACGTGGCTCAAAACCCCACTCCTGGCCCGGGGTCGAGTCTACACAGTCCCAGAGGACCTCCTGTGTCTGCTCATTTACCAGCTTTAAGTTCGTTTCTCCTGGAATATTCTTGAACCTCTGTCTTCTCTCTGCATCGTTCCTTCCTCAAAGACTGCGGTTGTCTCTCCCAAGAGCTCTTCCAAATCTCGCTGAACAATGCTGTGCGGTCGAGAGGATCCTGTGAAGTGGAGACAGGCGTTAATAAAGTGACCGTGTTCTCTATGCCACACCGCTTTGCTTCCAAAGTTCACGCTGGGGAGAAGGAAAGTCACCCCTTCCTTTGGTGACTGTAGTTACGCAGAGAGGAAAACCCGGGCACCGAGGAATGTGGCCAACACTCCAAGGCACATGCTGGGTGGGGAGGTCAGAGCTCCAGCATCGCCGTCCAACGCCCGAGTGCGCTGGATTTTTTGTCGTTATTTAACCAACACGAACACACCGTTCCGCAGGTGCCCGGCCCTGCTCTAAGGCCTTGGGAGCGTTGATTTACTCCGTCGCAGCAGCCCTGTGACACAGGTACGAACACTCCCGCCGTCCCCGAGGAGGAGAGTGGCCGGACTGGGGTCCGCGTCCTGGCGCAGAACCGCAGAGCCGCCCGGGCCGCGCACCTGTCAGGTGTCCTGTGAGGCAACCGCTGACTGCAGCCATTTCCTGTACCCGCACGGAGACTTTTATGGCTCCGACGACTCTTACAAATGTTCGCTTGTTTAATCTCCGCCGTCGTGCTTTGAGGAAGAAGCGTCCCCGGCGCAGAAGGAAAAGCGCGGTCCGAGGGTCTCAGCTCATTAGCGGGAGCTCCCCCGGGGCAGCGTTTTGAAGCCCTGGATTGATGTATAAATAATTTGGCTGAGCGCTGAAAATACGAAGAAGAAAGCGCGGGGACACGCTTCTGAAAGGACTCGCTGAGCCCCGGAAAGCCTGTTTCATTTTCGGAAGATGTTAGAGAAACCCCCGGCGTCCCCAGGACAATCACCGGCCCGGAAGTCCGGAATCACGACTGAGAACAGCTTCGCTGGCAGATGTCGCCAAGCTCTGCTCCTTCCTTTCGCTCTCAGACACGAGGGAGAGCCCACGAGGGTCTCTAGGGGGACACAGGGGTGGCCTCGCCTCGTGTCCCCTCTCGGTCCCCGTGAGGGACTCTGCGTGCCGGCGCCGTCTCGCCCCCCTCCCGTCTGTCCCCTGTGTCCCTGCAGCCCGGCGGTGGGCGCTGCTGCTCTGCGCAGACGGGAGCGGGCGGGGTGTCCCTCCTACTGTGTGGCCGTGCTCGGGGCACGGACTGCTGTGTGGACCCGAGGCTTTGATGACAAGAGAGTAAAACACTGTGTCGTGGATGCCACGTGCGGCTGCCTGTGCACAGGGACTGACGGGATGGCAAAGCCCCATTCCGAGGCAGTCGGCTGTGTCCCGGTCCCTTTGCCAGGACCCCGCGCACTCGGGCACGGTAGCAGCGGGCGCTGTGGGGTCCTCCCCTCCCCGCTGTGCTCGCGGACGGTGCCCCTATCCAAGCTCGGGGAGACCCTCGGGGCGCTTTGCACCGACCACCCCGAGCCCAGGCAGGCAGGGGTCGCGGGGCAGAAGCAGACACCCAGGGTCCTCCAGCCCCCGGTTTTCAGCCCGTTCAGAAGAGTGAGAAGCCCGGTCCTCTCCCTGCCTGGGGTTCCCCGGCCAGCCCTGCTGGGACCAAGTGCAGGGTCTGGGGCGGCAAACGGCACATGAGGGTCTCGTGCGTGCACACGCCTGCATCTCGGATGAGGAAACGTGGTGTTCAGACTTTCAACATCAGAGCAGAAAATTGAAATAAGTTCCTTACAACAGCCCACCCTCGTTTAGAGAACAGAAATGTATTCCTGACAAGCTCTCATCCCTTCCTTTCAATTCGTTACATCGATTAACATCCCAGACCATTAATTCCATCCGCGTTTTGTTTTCTTCCTTCCTCCGCAGCCACACAGCACGCTGCGGAAACGACATCGGGCCTTTTGAAAATCTCTGGTTCCAAGAGAAGACTTGGAATGTAGGAAAAAAAATTAACTCTTTGAACTGCTATGTAGGAAAAAAAAATTAACTCTTTGAACTGCGCTAGTTGGAGGCACAAAGGAACGGCGAGGGTGGGCTGCGCATTGGTGTCCCCAGCTTTAAATAATGATAATTCTTTATGAGCCAATAAAATATTAAGGTATCACATTTCAGAAACTAGCAACCAAGGGCATTTTAAATATAAATGTAAGTAATTGGAGCTATCGAGAATGTGGGAAAGGATCATTTCGGGCCATTATGTCTCACACGCTGCACAAATATTTAGTGGTGAAATACCACACTTTACTTTATCAAAAGGTCACAGACACCATAAAACACTGATTCTGTGCACTCTCCCTGCACGGGCAGAACTGTCTGCAGAGCCACCTGAACCCCGAGGAAGAAACGCAATTGGCTGTTACAGTCGCCCTGGGGAAAGACTGACGGCTCAAGGTCACCCTGTTGCACAACAGGTGGGACTGGGGCCGGAAGGACTGGCAGGGTGGACGGACGCCCACCCCGTTGCCTCGGGGCAAAGCCCATCTCCATCCTGAGTGTTTTCTCCCCGGCCCCGGGGGGAGTCAGTGATCACAGCCAACGCCCTGCGTGTTGCAACGTCACACGTGACTTCAGCACTTCAGGGCCACTCACAAAGAACTTTGCACACTTGTTCTTACTTTCCCTCATCGCACTTCCATAGCATCATTTTCCCTCATTTTGCAGACGAAGTTCAGAAAGGCCAAACGTCTTCCCCGTTGCGTTAGACACAGCACAGACATAAGCAGGATTTAATGTCTGAGCTTAGGGTTGCAAGTGTAGGACATTTTCTTCCTTCATTTGCATTTTCCAAAGTAGTATCCTTTTAAACATCAACCAAGAACTCAAGTTTTCTCTTGGAGATAAAAAATGTGTATTGGCAAATTAAAATCTATTTTATATCCACCAATACAGAAAACCTGCTGTATGCCAAAATTATCTTACCTAGGAACTTGTTTTTCCTTTGTGTAGGGCCAGGACTGGCATCTCCTGGAACTCTGAGAAAGAGACTTTGCACACCTGCTTCACTCCAAATTCACGGAGGAAATCGCTAAGTGTGCATTTGGTATTCTGAGACCATCGGCACGCCTAGGAGAAAAAAAAAATGAACAAAGGGGAAAACTAATTCTGGTAAAAGCATTGTCTAAAGAGCGTTTTGCGTTGTGCATTTGGCATACCAGATGTTATCTCGAAATATTGTCTGACAATACTTTCAGGTCTCCTGACCAAGTTCTTTGATGTGAGTCATTTAAATTTAAGAACAATGGCTGAAGATGAAAGAGTAAAAAAAGTCTCTTCTGCTTGTCTTTGTAAAGAGTAATAATCTGGTGTCCTGTGGGATGATGAAGTCTCTCCAGGGAAACTTTGTTCTGCTATTTTCCACCTAGTAAAATTATCTGATGGAGGGAAGGGGATATTGAGTAAAATTCTGCTTCTAAATAAGTCTTGTTTGTTTATGTCAGCATTCTCATTTGTTTTGGGAAGCCAGTAAGAAACCAAGTTAGCTGTCCCTTTAAATTAACTGCGTGGAAAGAAATGCGGACACTCTGATGAATTGAGAACTGAAGTCATGGGAAGTTGCTACTAACCATCAGGACTCCAGAGCAAATAATAATCGTTATGTCTTTAGCCAGGTCAAGGAGAAGACACTCAGAAATGAGAATAAGATGACATGAATTGTGTTCAAAGATGCATCAGTGTGATCAGCTGGGTGCAGTATATCTGAGGTCTCTCATTTGCAGAAACAGAAGGTCAGGGTAGTTAGGTGAGGTTCTTCCTGGAGTGCATTGGAACCTGCCATCCACGTCCCAGCAGTGCGACGAGGGCCCAGACTAAACGCCCCTCTGTAACTTCAGCGGGAAAATGAGGATGACAACATCTTTTCCGTACACGTTGTTAAGTTTGTTCGAAGGAAAGAGAGACAAACTTGGAGTGCTTGCGAGTTACAAACACAGAGTCTTCTGTTTTTGCTGCCTTGAGGAATAGTGGAAGTCACAGTGCTTGGCTCCTAACTATGGGTTATTTATACATCTTATGTATTTTTTATATTTATATCATGCATACACATAACTCACTGAAGCTCGGAGTCACTATGTGATATATTTTCCCCTATCTCAAGAAGGAGAATAGAGGTTCGCAAGACTAACCAGAGTTAGTTAGTCGGATGGAAACAGCAGCACCATGGTGCAGCCCTGGCAATGCAGCCGGGGTGGACAGAGTGTGGGTCCCCACCAATGACCCACGGAACTCCTGGCACGTCCCCTAACTTCTCTGAGCCTCTGCTTCCTCGTCTCTGGGATGGATATTGCTGCGGTTCTGCTGTCGCAGGGGTCTGTGCACATGAATGAGCGCCACCACGGTGCGTGTGAACTCGGTGCTGGGCCTGGAGCACAGCGGGTGCTACCCGGGCCCCCGGGGACCTGAGGGTGCGCCGGGCATCGGTGCCGGCACAGCCCACACAGCGGTTTGTTTAGCTCTCGCGGTTCTTACAGGCTAAGGAGAGGCAGACATTAAAGAAACCAGCAAAACATCGCACCAAAGAACCGTAACCTCACAGTACTGATAACAGCCGTGGTGAAAATCGTGGGGTGCTGTCAGTGAGTCCAATGGAGGGAACCCACCATGGTCTTTGGTGAGGAAGCCTTTCCTGGGCACCACACGTCACCTGGGCGCGGGGCGCATGGCAGAGGCAGCACTGCCCCTCCAGTCCTGTTCCTCTCCAGCCCCTGCTGACAGGTGCATGTGGGTTGCAGCTGACCTCCTTGCCACCTTGGAGCCTCACGGCCAGTTCTTTGCTCTGTGGGAAGAGCAGGGACTGAGCACAGACTGGCTCGAGTCTCACCGGTGCGTCTCCCGACAGCAGCGGCTGAGCCTGGCTCCCGGTCCCGAAGCCGCTCCCAGCTGCCCATCCTTTCTGGCTGCCGATCGGTGCTGAAGTGCTCAGAAACCAGCAGAAGGCAAAAGGCCCCAGAGGGTGGCAGATTAGCAGCACTGCTCACTTTAAGCCCTGCTTACGACAACAAAATGAGACATGTTAGAAACCACGCTCGAGTTCAAATATTTGTCATCGTGAACCTCTCCTTTCAAAGCTCCTTGTCCTAAAATGACAAACAGGTGCTTGGATGCCCTGCGTCACCCTGGCCCCACCCATGCTGCACTGCCCTCTGCAAAATAAACAAAGTACAGAAAGCAGCATCTATCTCTGCTCAAATATTTGCATAAATTATACAAAAAAATAAATGAATTGGGGGAACTTTGAGAAAAGTAAAGATTTGCCAAGATTTTGATCTTCACTAACTTCCAAATCAGGCTCTGAGCTGAGTGTTAACAGACAGGTTTCAATTTCGTACCCCCACTGCACCAAAATCAGAAGAAAATATAACTTAGAAGCTCTGTCGTCTGGCCCAGTCCCTGCTCTCCCAATCAAACAGGGTCAGTGTATGTGAGCATCTTTGCCTTGTCCACTGACGAGCATCTGGGGGCTGCTCACAAACGCCCACAGCCCGAAACGCAGGGACCGTCCCTCCGTCTGTGGTGCTCGTCTGAAGCCTCTTTCTTTGGTGACTCTGCTCTGTGACGGGTTTTCTGCAGACACATAAGTAGGGCAACTTTGGATTAGTGCAGGCCTATCGTGGGAGCTCAGAAGTTTCCCGGGCAGAGTCCTGCAGCTGCATTTCTGGATCTAGTTTAAGCTCTCAAATGTCTTTTACATTGTAGAGAGTAAGTGGGCGAGGCACGTCCGTTCTCAGATGCACTAGAAATTACCAGCGGCATTAAGCCGTGCTGTCGACAGAAGAGAATTGTTGAACACGGCGCAGGAGAGGAGTCATCCGTCAGAAATGAGCCAGACGGGTGAACGTTCTAAAAGGAAAATATGGAAGCCCCGTCTCTCTGAGGCCTCTCGGTAATACAGGCTCATCCTTCCAAAATTATCTGCTGGATCAATTTAATAACCAGTCAGAGTGATGAACATGCACCAGCCCCTGTTTGCACTGATTCGAAGTCTGCATAACGCTGTGATGCAGCTGGCATTGGGATCTCTATTTTACAGATGGGGAAACTGAGGCATGGTTTAAACAACTTGCCCAAGGTCACAGTAGTGGAGTTAGGATTTGAAATCAAATCTTTCTCTCTCTCTCCCTCATCAATGAAAACCGAGCTGTGATCTGTCAGCTCACCGTGTCACAACATATGAACACCCTCATTACTCCTAACACTCACCAGAGGGATTATTTTTTCTTATATAAGAAAAATTATCTGGAAATTTCTAGGCCCATAAGGAGTTTGGAAAGGTTGCATGTAAAACAGTGAATAGCATAAAAATATTTGTGTGCCATTTTCATCTCCATGTGTTAATGCATACTAATAAATTTTAGAGTGGATTTTTTTTAAAATCATCACTATTGTAGATTAGATAATAGCTTGTGGGATTTAAATACAAGATGCAATTACTGGGTCATATTCCTTCTTATATTTTTGTGTTAGATTTTTAGGGTTCCGTAAGTATAATCTTGAAATATAGGCTATCCCTGAATAAAAAATTGCCTAGAACTATTTCAATTTGCAATCCAGTCCTTCGTGAGTGTTACTTTCTTTCATCCAAATGTTACATTTGACAACAAAACTATCAGATGAGAACCCTCCCTACCTTTTGTGTCATTGTTCCCTAAATAAAGCAAGGCATGAAACCCCTCACTGTCAGAAATCAGACTCACATCCTAAAACCTCCGTCTTTATGCAATATTTTTCTTTGGGAGAAAAAAAAAAACAGCCAAGGGAGATGAAAGGAAAAAAAAACACACAAAACAAGACACACAAGCAAACAGACACACATGCAGTCTCTGAGAAATAAATACCCCTAAAGAGGCTGCCTCCTGGGAACAGCCAAGCTCAGTCCCTTTCTGGGGAAGTGAGGTCTCCGAATTCCTGCGAGAAGTATCTCCCCCTTGGCACAAGGAGCCTTGTAATGATTAACTAGTTAAAGACTGTCGGGCTGGAGAAAACAGTCCCTGCGCCTTTCTGGGCACAGCGAACTGTCCGGGCTGCGGCAGAAGCCGGGTCCTCCCAGGGCCCCGTGGCTTCTCCCAGCTGAGCCGGCACCGACCTCGTTCCTGTTCTTCCCTCCGAGCAGCCTCCTCCTCCCACAGGTCCTGGGCAGCTCCATCCTTCCAAATGGAAGCTGAGTTTGCAAGCCGCCGGCCGCGGGGCTGGTGCTGCTGATGTCACAGCCAGAAAACAGTTGTGATTGGATCTAATTAGACTTTGCAGCGGCAAATAGACAAGCTCCCTGCGTGATTGGCTTCAAAGTGGCTGGTGCCAAACAACTAGCAGAGGTGCAAAAGTAGCAGCCCTGCGCTGGGAGCCCAGACGGAGAGGCGGCCGGGAGCCGCAGCTCAGCGCTCCGGACGCCCCTGCCCAGCCCTCCCTGCCCGGAGCCGCTGGGCTCTCGCGTCCCAGCCCAGCCGGGGCCAGAGACAGCAATCGCAGGGCCACGCTCTCTGCTCGGGGCTCAGCCCTAAAAAGTGAGCCGGCTCGTGGTGTGCAAAATCGGAGGGATTCACAGCAGCTGCGGCGGCGGGGACGGCGGCAGGAAAGGAGCCAGGAGAAAGGGAGAAAGCTGCAGTTGCTCCGGGAAGGGCTCTCGCGCCATGGCGTCTGTCCTGGGGAGCGGCAGGGGACCCGGAGGGCTGAGCGGTCAACTCAAATGCAAGTCCAAGAGGAGGAGGAGGAGGAGGCCCAAGAGAAAAGGTAAGAGCCGCTCTCCGCGCGCCCCGCGCCGCCTGCCACAACTCTCCAGCGCCCGCTTTCCTGCCGTCCTGGCTCCGCCTGTTTCCAGCAGCTTCACTTTAGGATGCTGGGGCGGGGGGTCCGCTCAGAGCTGGGCGCTTGGCAGTTCAGACCCCTTTGTGCATGTCTGGGGGCCCCTGGAGCCCCGAGGGGCAGTGACCAGCGGCCACTCGGGGAGGTGTTGGACAGGAGCCGGCAGGGAGGGCGGCCAGAAGGCTGTGTCCAGGGCGCCTCGTCCTGACGGGGGACGCTCCCCGCTCCGGGCACCGCGGTCCCCACCGCACACCCGGGCCGGCACTGCCTCCCGCCCTCTTGGACGCCACGTTTTCACTCGGTGCCAGAGGAAACATACGCTTGAGCCAACAGCCATTAAAACGAGGGAGCCAGCCTCCTTCCAGCGACTGCCATCCAAATTGTCTCTGAGGAAGCAGTGGCCACAGCCCCGGCCAGCGCTGCCCCCAATTGCCTGGCGGGTTTTTACTGAGAGTGGCGCCGCCGTCTTGTAAACACTGAGACCCACAAAAAGCGCAGGGCTCGTCCTCAGAGAAATAAGCAGAAATGAATGCGTGAAAACAGAAATAAGCAGCGCATCTTGTCAGTGGGGGGAAAAAATCCACAAACCAGCAAGGGATAAAAAGCAGCTGGGTGACAGGTTGCTGCTGACAGGCTGTCATGTGTGCATGTCACTGGCATTCTCGCAGAGCGGCCGTGCAGAAGTTACGCGGTGCCTTTGCTCGCCAGCGCTTCCACACAGGGGCTTGGGCAAAATGAGCAGTCGCTCCAGTGTGAGAGCAGCGTCCCCAAATGCCATCGCCGCCCGTGTGCCTTCCCCGGAGGATGAAAAATTCCTCTAATGCCACCTCTTCCCTCCCAGAGAGGAACTGGTGTGCTGTCAGCTGCTTGTTACGCGACTGCGGGAGAAAGTTCAGTTCTTATTATTATTTGAAATGTCTTGATTTTTTTTAAAAAAGTGAATTTAGAGCTATACAAAACAATTGGAAAGACATAGCTAAAATTTACCAGATTTTCCAATCGTTCCAATGCGGGACGGACTGTTAGGTATGGCTGAGGTTGCCCATCCTCCCTGGAGAATTTTCTTCCTTGCAGTGGCCTGAGATAAGTTTCTACCAGACGGTTTCCTCTGTGCTCTCAAACAGTCCCAATCCTTCCGTACTTCTTCCAGGGGTAGAAATTAGCCAGACTATTTGAAGGCATCAATGTCAATAGCGAGCAGTCTTAAATTACGATCGCACATCAGGACCACTGGGGGGAAAATGTGGCTCCACAACTTCCCCAAAACGTCTCAGAGCCTTCAGTTTCAGAAGGGGGGGGCCATGATTTTGTGATTCTAGTTTAAGTCTCCAGCTGCTACAATGTATGCCTACTATTTACTTTGTTACTGTAAAATATTTACTTTGTTACTTGAAAGTATCATCTTGAAACAGACCCATCAGGGTCTTCCAGAGAGGAAGCCAGCGGTGTGGCGTCAGTATTGAGAAAGTCACAGGACTGAACAGTGAAAATGACTTTTAATAGAGGAAAAAGGAAACATTGTATTTATTCTCCAAGTATTTGTGTTGTATAATATTTTTAATTTAGTCTTTTTGAATATTTAGAATTGAAGAGTGTGGGATACTCATTCATGATAATGCAATCCATATAAATATAAGCCGGTAGAAATTATTGCCTTCCTCCAAATTCATTTTCCTTACCATTAAATGTCAGTCATGCTAGCTCAGAAAGTATTCAATGTGTAGGGGAAAGAAATCTGGAGGAAGACTTCATCTGCTATAAACTTAACTGCAGAAATTAAAAATAAAACCAATGCCTTGGTTATTTTGAATAGACCAAGTCCTTTAATTTTCATAGCCAAAATTTGAAGTTGGAAAGAGCTATTGGAATTTGCACATCAATTCCTGCTGCAGGTAGATTGTGTGGGGGCTGGGGTGGGGGGGTGAAGTTTCCCTTGTCATCTATGGACAGCTGTCTTGGTGGGAAAGTCAAATCAAACTGCTAAATATTCACTTTCTATGGAAAAGTTCATGTAGATGTACATGATCAAACTAAAAGATAACATAGCAAGCTGAGAGGCACATTAAATAATGATTTGCATTTTCCTGGGAATAGATCAGTTCATATACAGCACCTAGTTATTACAGAGGCTGTTTGCTGTCGTATACAAAACAATGGTGAGTGTAAATTACGTCCTGGTGGTCACCAATCTTAACAACCGTAATTGAATAGAATAGCTTCAACTTTTGAGCTTCTGTAATGTTAAAACTGTGTCCTGGTGGTCGCCATTGAAAGTCCACACGTGTGTGGAGGACGATTGAGGAATTCTGGCAAGGCTGTGGGGCACTTACTGATTGTAGCCACAGAGCAAGGGCTCTTCCTGCAAGTAAATAAACACAGTTAGGACAAATGTCCACTTTTGGCCTCTGATAGGTATGTTTCCACCTGCTCTAACGGACCAGAATCATTTTTGAAGATGCATGATGACTGCTTAGTTTTTCCCAGAATATGACATGCTGTTTTCTGTACGTATTTCCTAAAAGTGACTTTGGCATCATAGGCTTCTCATTATCAAAACAATCTGTGGGCTCTGAAATAAGATACTCTGTAGCTACAGCTTAAGTGCGATGATACAATACTGTCGTTATTGTTAAACACAGTCCACAGTCTTGCAGATGAAATGCTTTCCTGACCAAGGTATTTTTCGGTTGCCATGCCACACAGGAAGTAGTACGTATCTTCAAAAAATCCAAAAAAAGAAAAAAATCTGAGTCACCTAAATATGACTTTCAGGTATTGACTGGCATTTCTCTCTCAGATGAAACTTTAAAGATGATCTTCAGAATAAATCTCCCCACCCACCAATCCCACTTCTGATATTTTATTGGGACCTATGTACAGTTTTGCATTTTTTTCCCCTGGGTTATTTTTTTCAGTTGGGACTTGTCTTAGAAATTATGTATAAATGATTTATATTTTCTATGCAAATGAGAAATGCCAAAAGGGAACTTTTCTATGGGAAAAAGATAAGCAAATTAAAAGAAAAAACTTGAGGAATGACAGGGAAAACCTGTCAGTAGTGTTACATCCGTGCCAAAGCCAGCTTCATGTCCCATGTAACATGTGACACGTTAGTGTATCCTGCTTCTATTTCATTCAGAGCTTTTGAGAACGTAACAGTAGCATTTGCAGAGTATGGAGATTGGCTGTTACCTGCCATGGATAAATATCCAGGCAGTTTATTTATCAGGGAGAGTACTAAGAGATTGCACTTTATTTTACAGTTCTTGGTAGAATTATGCAAGGCAATTAAGCACAACCAAATCTACATTATGTGGTTGCATGCGGTAAGGACTGCCTGTAGTTAGAAAGAACTGAATATCTGAATATTATAAATGTACACATTTTAACCCAAAATAATGAAGGTAAAGGTTTAAGCTTTTTTTGTTGTTGCTATTCAACCAGGTAGAATAAAGAGCAGATTTCAGCAAAACAGGATAGCATATCAAAATACATCTCTTAAAAATCTATCAGTTAATCTCTGAACTGTGGCAAACCTTCAGGATAATATTTTTGAGGAATTTCATAAATATCTTTTCAGTTATTAAAATAGTACATATATCCTGTTTTGTGTATCTGTTTTACTTTCTTTTTTGAGTGGATTTTCCCTGAAAGAAGCTGTGCACTAGGGTGGGATGGGTTTTGCCAATAAAATAATTGTAATATTGTGCTCATTATTATAGAAAATACAGAAAATGACTGAAGTTTCTGGAAATTTTTTTAAAAGGCTCTTTCACGGCAAATGTCTGTGGAGGCCGAGTGTGCAGACCGGAGGGTTCTAAGTGAGGCGTGTCAGTCTCCATAAACCAGAAAGAGGGAGGAACTTTGGGAGCGATTTGAACGCTCCATAAACAATCATCCGGCATGGCAGTTCCATTGCATTTGAGTATCGGCACATGACGTTTCTCTCTTTGAGGCATTTGACAGCAGAATAAGTTAACTCTTGAAATTTAGCTCAGTTCCGGGGTGGCTGGTGACAGAGTTTCGGGAGACTGAAAAGGGACTCAGGGAGGCCGGCTGGCCGCGGCTCCAGAACAGCAGACTCTGAACCACAGCAAGGTGTGGGGCCGGGAGCAGGTTGCCGAGCATTGTGAGATGCAAATAAAAAGTTGGCAAATGGGACAAAATAAGTCGAGCAGATGGATGGCAGACGCCGGCTTGTTGTGAAGTGAAATTCCATGAAAAATTAATGAAATAGAAAGATTGTGCTCAGGATGAGGCTGAGCGGCAGGAGGCCCCCCCCCCACCCCCCCACCCCCCGCCAGAGGGGACACGGCCGGCACCTCCGCCGAGCCCCCGTCCCCTTATCTCCCTCGCTGACAGCCCAGGAGGAAGGGCTGGGCTCGGTGATAAAATCAAATTGATTAAACCGTTAGCCAGCATCTAATTGAGTGGGGCTTTTTTTTTTTTTTCTTTCTCTTTCTAAAAAATTTGTATTAGCGCCTCTGGTTTTGAGTGAGCAGTGTAATAACTGTAATTTGAGATTGCTTCAAGGGCATTAGATACGATGAGTGAACTTAAATTTGGAATTAAAATATGGGATTTGTGTGTCCACATCTAAACAGTGGCGATTCGGTTATGGCAGAAGGGCCGTCCCAGAAGAGCGTTACGTAAGGGAGCACAGAAAAAGAAATTGCATTTTTTTAAGGCATGGAAAGATAACTTATGCTCTGAAAGCATTTAATGTTCAACTTAAAAACAATAGATACGTGTAATGTCAAACACACA
>CM052453.1:406783-491642 GCA_028533085.1 Varecia variegata | reverse complement strand
CGCCCTGGGAGGGGACCGTTCTCCACGTAAAATGACCAGGGAAGGAAACAGCAGCAACGTCTCAAATTAGCATAATTAGTAATTATCTCTTAATAGCCCCTCTTGGCTTTGGAGACTTGGCACTTGAAATTCTGCTTAAAGTTCAGTGAGGAAAAACAAATTTCACGCTGAAATGTCTCAATAACACAGCTGAGCTGCTGAGGTGAAGGAAGGCGGGAACATATGGACACTTCGGTTCTTCCCGTCAGAGCTGGGGACGTGGCCACGCAGATCGTGACGGAAAACACCAAAAAGCGCCATTGGACCCTCCCTGGTCTCCCTTGCTCCCTTCGAAGACAATCTCGGAATTGTTCCTCCCTCGGAAGCCCACGCTGAGGGTCATTCTTTCTAATAAAACATATTTGAGCTTCACTTAGATTAAAAGTCCATCCAAAACAAAGATAATACAAAAAAGAAAAAAAGAGAAAGAAAAGAAAGACCACCATGCATGTTGTAGTCAGCAGCGGACAAACCTTGCACCAACCTTGCTGTTTGCTTGTAAGAATTCAAATGCAAATAAGATTCCCAAAGAAACTAGAGTTGGTGGCAAGAAAACAGATGAATTCTTTCTAATTTTCATGGAGACATTCGTGGCAGGACATGGAGAGGACACATTTGCAATGTCACAAGCCCCCACAGCACCTCTCTTTCCTCTAGGCAAGGAGGACTTTGCACCTATCAAAGCAAACTTTTGTTATTGATTAGCCCCATTTGCAGTGTGCCCTGTCGCAACCTGGAGGAAGGAAGCCCACACCACCTGCTGAGGACCCTTTGCAGCAGGTTTATGAAGGAACAGAAGCAGGTCGGCACCTGGCAGCTCCCGGACGGAAACTTAGTGCAGGAGCGAGAAGCCCCCACGGAGCCACGGAGGGCGGCTCTTGGTTTAGACCCACGATGTAGGTAGAGGCTGAGAAGGTTCCGGGACGCTCACTCCTCCGTATTTAGCACGTCCCGCTCTGCGCCCTCCTCCGTCTGCTACCACATTCCCTGTGTACAATCCACACCACGCCCCATCCCTGGACCAGCTGCGGGGGGCGCTGGTGTCCACGCTGCGCCTGGCAGGCCCCACGTGGCTGTGCCGCGGCTCCAGGAAGAAGGAGGAACGGGGGGGTCCACCACCTGACGGCCGCGTGGCACATCCTCACCGAATCCTCAGCCACTGCGGAGGCGGGTGCTGTCGTTTCCATCTTACAGAAAAGGAAGACCACGTCCTAAAGGGACATTGGCCACGGCAACAACAGGACTTAACCTAAATTCTTCCTGTCACTCCAGGCTGCCTCTCAAAGCTCATCCTTCTGGAAAGTTCTTCTGCTTCTGACTTCCTACAAGTCCTCCGTTGCCGTGCGAGCACACGAGCCTTGTTCCTCCTTGGGCCACCAAGCCTCGCTGAAGGATCTGGCCAGGGGGGTGGAAAATGGAAAGTGAACACACGTTGAGGCAGAGCCGAAGTCGTCACTGCTGACGACCTACACAAACACGTCATTTCAGCATCTGCGAGGGTCAGGCTGCCACCGTGTCTGCCGCGGTCAAGTTGCAAGCAGGTGGCCTGGCTTCGGGCCGAGGTCCCTTCCCTCGTGCCCTTGGATTTGCTCAGCGCATCTCCAACACAACTCCCCTGAGTTTCCGTGATCTTCTCTGTGTACGGCGCTGGGTGACCCCAGTTCAATTACAATCTCTCCCAGCGAGAAACTGAGGCACCGAGGGCGGAGGCCCCTCGCTGTGCAGAGCCCCAGATGGCACCACTGCCACGCGGCTCCCAAGACCACAGACACGTCCTCCCCACCTCGGTGTGGGCACAGATGTCCCTTGGTCCTGCAGGGACCTGTGTGTCGGGCTCTGACATGCTGTGGCATGCTAAGGACGTTCAACACGGCATTTTTCACGTGGAGAAAGAATTCTAGTCCGCAACTACACTCAGGGCCCCCAAATGCGCCCTCCCAGTCGGGAGACGCCGCCTCTGCCTGCGTAGACCAGCCTGGTTGGCACCAAAGGAACCAAATAAATCAAGGAAAAGCCTGAACACTGCGCCACCTGCAGAAACCGGAGCTTTCATCCCAAGCTTCGATGTCACAGTCTTCTGAGCCTAAAGTCTACTTAGTTTCTCACCAGAGGAGAAGACCAGATTTTCTTTTGAAAACTCTGAGTCAGTCAAACCAAGCGCACGCGCGCACACACACACACACACACACACACACACACACACACGCCTCATTTAACTATTTGGTGACGAGCTCCAAATGTCCTGGCTCTGCCCTTCTTGGGGGAGACTCTCCACTTAACTGGCCTGGCCACGGGGACAATTTTCAAATGCCATCCTGATGAAATAACAAATTTAATTTTCCAAATTAGGACGTTCCAAAGCCTGAAGGAAACAGAGTGTTATGAAACTGGATCCAAAAGCTGATAGAGGGGGAAAAAAAAAAAAAGAGTGTGGATGAGGAGACTACAGCACTAAGCAAATCGCATATCAGAGATTAAAGCGACACACTCCTGGGTAACGCAAGTGTTAATAGGAGAAAGAAAATTCGAGAAAATGGGATTAATGAGGACTTGAAGAAGCACAGTGCACATCTATTTCTTCCTCCCCTTGGAGCCTTCCCTCTGCTTCCTAGACGAGGCAGATATGAAGCGGAGCAATAAAAGGAGCCTGCGTGGGAAGGTCAGGAGCCGACGGGGTCGGGATGTTGAAATTGTGCAGGAATCTGGGACACCTCGCAAAGGAAGCTCCGGAGCAGGAGTCCCGCGAAAGAGCTCGCGCCTTTGGAAACAGTGTTGCTGTTTGATGGAAACAGTGTTGCTGTTTGATGGAAACAATGTTGCTGTTTGATGGAAACGATGTTGCTGTTTGATGAAATTCTTTAAAAATCCTGTACTTTTGTCTATTGAATATAATTCATTGCTCATCCTGGATCAGGCACGTGGAGAGAAAAGCACGGAAAGCAACGTCAGGAGGTGCCAGGAAGATCCTCCGCCCGCCAGGAACTGCCGTCTGCCGTTTCCACCTCGCTGTCACCAGAGAGGATGCGACTTTTTTGTTCTATAAATGTCTCCTATTAAAATGTCGGTACCCCGGTGAGTGTTGTCTTTCTGATTAGCAAGTCGACAGTGGGTTTACTTAACGAAGTGAGATTTTTCACCTCACACTCAGGAGAAAGATAATAATATCTGAGAAAGCAGACTTCGAATTCTTCAAATTACTGCAGAAAGCTGTGCCGTCCTAGGGTTTATAGGCCAGCGTACATGTCCTCCTTTTATTGAAAAGTAGGACAATTTTTCTTTGAAATAAAAATACTTGGAAGGAACAGGTGCAGTAGCTCACACCTGTACTCTCAGCACTTTGGGAGGCCAAGGTGGGAGGCCAGGAGTCCAAGACCAGCCTGGACAACATAGTGAGACCCCAAATCAAAAAAAAAAAAAACTGGGCATGGTGGTGTGAACCTATAGTCCCACCACCTCAGAAAGCAGAGGTGGGAAGATTGCTTGAGCCCAGGAGTTAGAGGCTGCAGTGAGCTGTGATTGGGCCACTGCACTCCAGCCTGGGCACCAGAACAAGCCCCTGTCTCTGAAAGAAAAAAAAAAAAAAAATATATATATATATATATATGTATATGTACACACACACACACAAACATATTTGGAGGAATCAAAAGGAACTGAAAATAGTCTACTGGAACACCATTTGGATTTATTGTCTTGAGTAGGAAAACTGACTTCAGCACAAAATGTGTTATCTGAACACATAAATCACCTGTGGATTGCCTTCTCCCAGCTTCCAGAACACGGACAAGCCCATGGGAAATGCAGGCAGGAAAGGCAAGAATTCGATACATGGAGGGTTCTCCTCTGTCCTGCTCCACCCGTCCCTACACCCCAGTTCTCTCTGCACCCATTTCTCATACATGGGATCATCTGCTTCTGCATGGCAAGTGACACAAGGTCAGCGATGTCAGTGAGTGTGACTTTGACATTAGTCAGTAGCTCTACTTAGGCAAGAAAAAGTCCCGTCTCTGCTTCCGGAGCAGGCTGAGACAAGGATGGCATTTTAGGAGACAAAGTCCATTAAAGCAGCCCGTGGACCCCAAACCTCTCCTTTTACCTGATAAAAGCAGGTCAACGTTTGACGCTGCTCACGCTGGCTCCCCCAGTAAAAGTTAACGCTGGTTAAGCCTTCGTGTGGACCAGACCCTCGGGTGAAGAGTCAAAAGCTGGAAGACAACATGGTAAATATAAAATGAGCCATGAAACCATCGAAGTTCACCCATAAAGTGTTCTGTAACTTTCTGATCCTGGAATATGTAGGGAAGAAATGTTTAAGAGAAAAGAAAACTTGACATCCAAATTCCCTTCCCAACATACTGCGTTTCAGCACCTCTCCTGGTCTGACCAAGTCACTGCACAGATGCGGTTGGGGGACAGTGGCTGACAGTGACCTCAGAGCGGCAGGAGGCCGGGAGCCTCCCTGCACCTTCGTAAGGATGGCCTCAGGTGCAGATGTGCAAAGTCACCTGGTGGGGAATGTGGGAGAAAAATTATGAGACCACTTTGCCTCAGTTGCCACACCCCGCATTCGGGGGCAGTTATGTCTGAGATTTTTAGTTTAATCTTTTTGTCTCCAAACATCCCTTTAAACAGCCTCACTCTCTTGCCTAAGCTCGGCTGAGCCTTCCGCTGACATCCTGAGAACGTCCCCGCCCTGTCTCCCCTGCTGCTCTGCCAGCCCCTCCTTGGGCAGCTCTTACAGCCTCAATGGCACAGCAGCCTCCCCGTGCCTACCTGTCCCCTGTCCCCGACACTGGGCTTCAGGCAGAGCTGAGACGAGTGACCTGGTTCCTCCTCTCTAGCCCCACCAGCCCCTCCTGCCTCGTCCTCCGCCTCGTCCATCCCACCCGCAACTCATGCAAACCACGCCGCCCTCCCCAGGCGCAGGGGCAGCACAGGGTGGTCGTGGGAGTGACACACAATGCAGACCCCCAGCCCCCGGCAAAGCACAGCCACCCTGTGCCACCCGCCTGTGACCTCAAGGCATCGAAATGGCTGCTCCATGTGGTGGAGATGACTGTCAGGTCAAAACTGCTTTCAGAACGATGCTGCCTTAGAGCAATGCCCCTGCCCATACGGACTGTCCGATTCAACAGGTGTGATCTCTTACCTGAAACTAACAAAGCTGTAAGATAAACAATTTATCTGAATCCTCTATTAATCATTTTTAAGTGTTTGATTATACTAAAAAGCTAATTTATTTCATTCTATTAATCTGATACAGAATCTCTCCTTGCCATTTGGGGTGATGCTACTCGAGATGCCTCACACTTCGCAACTCCTGTCTCCTCCTGTGTCACCAAACTCCCCTCCCCACTGGGTTATCTGGGAGACGTGTGCACATCTTTGATATTTGGGATGATCTGCACACTCACATGCTGTTATTATTCCTCCCATCTTAGAAAAATAATCTCTGGTTCCCATTCTGCCCCCCACAAACCTCTCCAGGCTCCCCACACACACCTGAGCTCCAGGCCTGTGCACCTGCTGCACACTCTGTCCAGGGTGTGGTCCCTCCGGTCACCGGGTGCTTCTGTCCCACTGCCCTCAGGTCTGGACCCCAGGGTCCCTCTCCCAGTGTCCCTCTCCCAGGGCGGCCTGCTCTAGACACCCTGTTTGACCTGCAGCCCCCCCACCCCTGAAGATGTCAAGCTCCACTAGGACTGGGCTGTTCATCTTTTTTCCTTCCAGTTACTGTCTCTCAAGAACCTAGAACAGGCCTTGCATACAGCAAGTGCTTAATCATACGTGTAACGAATCAATGAACACATCTGCTTCTCCACGGGATTCACTATCTCACACTCAGTGTCACTCTGTATCCATTTTGTTTTATGTTTTCTCTGATTATAAAATTACTGAAGGTTCATTGCAGAAATTTCTGAAAATATAAAAAAGTATTAAAAAGAGAATGAAAATCTATGGTCCCGCCACCGGAGCGTAGCAGCAGCTGACGGTTTCACTGCACATATTCCCGGTGTTGTCTCGAGGCTGACCCGTCTGTGGCAAGTGGCGCACGCTTGCGTCTTGAGTTGGAACCTGCGTTGTGAAATGGCTGATGTCCGTCCTCACCTTTCCCTAAATGCTCCGCTGCGGGGGGAGTCGGAGCAAACGCATCCGACCTGAGCCTGCGGAAGGGAATCAGCCGGGCGCTGTTCGGGCAGCGTTTATTCCCAGACGCGGGGCAGGAGGGGCGGGAAGGGGCTTCCCCTTGGGGACCAAGGGCAGAACATCTCCAGGTGCTTGAGCGGCAGCGGGGCCAGCGGCGTTCAGCAGGTTCGGGAACAGAGGAAGGCTCTCTGCGGACGGGCGGACAGGGCTTGGCCAGCCTGGACCCAGTCAGGAGGACAGTCCTGAGTCCTGCGGGTGCTGGGAAGGCCTGGGCAGAGTGACCTGGGACAGGGAGGGGCCGGCCAGAGCTCCCTCCTCGTTCTCCCGCGTGCAAGGAGGGTTTGAGGGTCTGTTCTAAATCGTGACGGCTGCAGGTTTATTCCATCTAACACGTGTGATAGATATTTCCCCTACTGTCCAAAATTCTGTTTATTTCCCCAATTTTGCCCTTATGTAGCATGCTTGCTACAAGACCTACTTGTCCATGCGGGAGTCTGTGAAGGCAGAGGAGCCACCCGGCCGTCAGCGGCTGGGGCTCAGCCAGTGACAGGCAGGAGCGTGGACCCTGGTCACACGCAAAGAGCAGAGACTCGGGTGCCCCCAGGAGACGTCCAAACAGGACTTTTGCTTTTCCACGTCTTCCTCTTTGTCTTCCACTTTCTCAGCCTTTTCCTTCCCCCAGCGCAGGACACACACTTTATAGGGGAGAAGGAATCAGACAGGAGCTGTCCTGCAGGTGCTGGGGTGTGAGAGAGTACGGCCACTAGTGGGCAAATCCCTGGCGTGATGACATTGTGTAAAATTGCTCTAGTACCAGCTCTGACCAATGAGGTTAAGAAAAAAAGCGATTTGTGCCTAAACCATGTTTAACTCCATTATTTTACAATTAAATCTGTATCTCACCTGCTGCTCCACCTTCGACACCCTTTCATAGAATACAGAGCTGCGTCTTTTTCCAACATCAGAAATTGCTTTTTTTTAATCAAGTTTTACTCCCATGCATTCTCCATTCCTATGTGCCGGCCATAACCCCCACCCTCTCTGCACCTGAGCCCACCTGGGCTCCTTCCTGCTGCTCTCGGAAGGCAGCTAGAAAACACAGGTGTGCTTGACCTGTGTCTCTAGTTGTCACGAATGTACCTTGCTTTCAGTTCCTTCTCTGTCAAAACACCTTCCATGAGATTATCAGTGTCATGTTGACTGGCGTTCTGCATACAGGCCAAGCATTGGGGGGGCCGGCCCACCAGGCTGTGCCACGGCACAGACCCCACGGCCCCCACCCAGTGTCACCAGAGCACTTGTTGCTGGGCTGTCCCCACAGATAAATTCTTAGTGACAAGAAAGTAGAATTAAGTGCTGTGGGCAGCATGTGTACGATTCATGAGGCCCAATTTGTGTTCAATTAAAGACCAAATAAGACTTAAAAATCAGCTTCCAGGACATAAAATAAGCGTATACACTATTTGCACGCCACTGACCTGCACAAAGCATTAATTACATATTCTATCTGACAGTCTGCAAGAGAATGCATCAGCTAAGTAGCTCGTTACTCTAATTAATATACAAAACAGTTTGGTATTTATGCGTATGGACTTCAAAAGCTTTGAATTTCACAGCAAGATGTGAAGTTGAATCAATATTTCTTTCTAGATAATATACGTGGTGTAAGTATACAGGATGTGCTAGAGAAATACTCTCTGGAATTAAATCTGAACAAAAAGATAACTGTTCTCATAATAATCAGATAAATATGGGAAATTCACATGCCATCTACCCCAACAAGATATACAACATTAGATTAAAATATTAAAGGTTCCAAAGAAGTCCTTTAGCAAAGAAAGGCTAGGGTCTTTCTGAGGCTTTTTGGCTAAAGAATCATTTCTCTGGGCAATGCCCATCGTGCTGCGGAGCTGGTGTTCTGTGGTGCACACTTTGGGAAACCCCGCACAGGGGTGGGCAGCCTGCTGGCACCCAAGCTACAGGTAAACGTCAGCTCTTTGCAACTAGTTTTGGAAGTAAAGAGACACAATGCAATGCCCCAATTCATTCTTTAAAGGGACTTTCAAGAAATGCATCATTTTTCTTATATTTCCTCAGTATAACTACCATGGAAGTTTGAAGTGACGCTTCCCTTAATTTAACCCTGTGTCTATTTTGCCTCGGCAGGGATGGCGGTGGGTCAGCACCGCAAGGCAGGCAGTGTTAGCATCTTAAACATGACTCACTTATAGCTGTGGTTGCAAGAGTCAGATGTATTAGCAAATGCATGAATTTCAGCATCCTTTATAAGAATTTTATTGCCCTCAAGTTTGCCATTAGTGTTTTATGTGAAAACACCATCATAGGTCAGTTTAAAGAGAAGCGGTTCTAACTGGAATCCAGCAGGAGGGATGTCTGCATTTATGCGCTAGGCTAGGTTGTTGTTTTCAGTTGTATTTTTGTTCGTTGGCGCGATGGGAGTGATGACAACGGGAGAGAAGGGAAGGGGACCCAGCGTGGGGGTCCCGGCGCTGTCTCGCCGTCCGAGGGTCTCTTGCCCCCAGGCGCCCTCGCAGGGGAACCGGGCGCATCGGCCCCGAGGCTGGACGTGCGACCTTGACACGCCGCGTGCGCTCCCCGGGCTCGGGCTGCTCATCTGGAAAATGAGGGGATCGGCGGGGTCCCCTCCGCGTCCCGCCACGGAGGACGAAGCCGTCCGCTCCGCAATTAGAGATAAAGGGCTTAGCCGAGACCCGGGGGAGGCATTCGGGTCCCGGAGGCCGGGAGAGGTGACAAGGGAAAGTGGAAAGAGAAACCGCGTTTGTTTATTAAAACCCGCTCCCGAGCGCGGGAAAGTCGCGGGGGAGCAAACCCGCCGTCTTATCGGGCGGGCAGAGCGGACTCTGCGGAGCCAGGTGCTGCCGCCCGTCGCTGCCCAACCTCGGCCCTCACTCGTCCTAACGGCCCGTCGCGTTGTTCCTCACTTTATTTATTGACTGTTTCAGAAACAAGCCCTGTGGCCCTCCCGCGGCCGAGCTGACAAGGCGTGTACTCGGCCGTCATCAGAAAATCACTTAGTTGTTGACGTCTGAAGCATCTGATACAGAGGTTGTCCCCAAGTCTTCCTCACTTGCTCTCATTAGGTTGAATGAGGCACCCCCACAGTCTGCCGGCATTTTCGTGGAGACCCCACGCCTTGAGGACAAAAGTGTCCCTAGGGGATTCGGGAGCTCCGTCCCGCCGGGTGGAAGGGCCCGTGGCCCGTGGCCCGTGTCCCCGGCTCTGCAGGCAGCGGAGGCCGGAAGGCTCCACCCACAGCGCGGGTTCCTGCCGCTCCCTCCCGCCACACCTGTCTGCGTGGACATCAAACAGCTTCCTGCCTGCAGTGTTTCTGGGCCTCCTTTCATTACATACAAGGGGAGACGCTTGCACGAATTCCCCCTAACCCCAAACCACCGTCGCGGGGGAGGAAAGCCTCGTTAGGGACACCTGGCAGGTGCACTTCTAATCCCAGCGGCCGGCAGGGCTCGCGGTGGGATCCGCGCGAGTTCCGGCCTTTCCCCTCGGCCACCTCCCCGGTCGGCGACGGAAGGATCAGTGGGTGCAGACGCCTTTCACGGGGGGTTCCGTGAGTCACACCCTGACTCTGTGCCAGCCCTGCGCCACCCCTCGGGATGGTCATGAGGGTGCAAACACGCTTTCCCTTGAAAGGCAAAAATTTCTAAATGGCAGACGTGAGTCAAACAGTCTCACACACGCACGCGCATATTTAGAGATGACCTCAGGGCTGAGCGAGTGCACAAGCCATATGTGGACGCAGGAACTCACCTCTTCAGAGGGGACAGACGGGGACTACCTTAATCACCTCTTGAAAGACAGTATCTCCTAACCCAGGCACATGCTGAGGTCCTGGGAGCCAGGGCTTCAACATATGGATTTTGGAGGGGGGGACACAGCCCAGTCGGTGACAGCAGCATGGCCGGAGCCCGTGCACCAGAAGGACAGGGCCGGCAGGTGTGGAGAGGTGGGTGTGTGGCAAAGCACGCAGGTGTCATCAGACACCAGGCGACAGGGAGAGCTGGGCTGAGGCAGGGTGGGCGCCTGTGTGGTGGGGCGGGCGGCAGGGAAGGGGACCCCCAGGACGTGCTGGAGGCAGGTCTCGGGGTTCCTGGGGCGTGGGGATGAGAAGCAGGTGATGATCTTCATGGAGACAGAGGAAGGAAAGAGCAGGAGGTTTGGGAGTTGTCACCTTGGTCCCCCCACATACATTTCCCTCTTTCCAGTTGCTTTTTGGGGGCCCCAAGAACCTTGCACCACAGCAGGAGTGGCTGATGAGTGCCCTCCACTGACACCCCGATGTCTGGACTGAACACGAGCATTTGGAGCCGGCAACTCTCCCCGGGGACCCTGCACTGAGCACCCCGCCCGCCACGTGCGGGGCTTTCCTTTCTTCACCCCAAAGCTTGGACCACAGTGACGCACCCACACCTGACAGTCGGTGTCTAACATCCCCAAGCAGATGCATCCTGTACGTTGCTAACATCCGAAGCAGCTTGTTCACATTTAATTAGGTATCAGAACCAGGCTCTCTGTGGCTGTTTCTTATGCAGGAAACTATCGCTAGTTAAACCTCAGCAGTGCAGAGTGTCCTGCAAGTGGGATTCAGCCCTGTGGCATCAGCTGTGGAATCACAACAGAAATCGATCTCTCATTCCACATGGCTTTTCCATCGTGGCTTTTGAACAAGAGCAGCATCTGAGTGTGCAGTGTTTCGTTTTCTTCCTACGCCCACCAATTCTTTGATAGCAGCAAAGTCTTAGGTAAGCAGGCTTTCCAAAGTCTGTTTCTCTCTGAAATCATTTCTTTGATAGCAGAGTCTCAAATTCTATTATTTAAAAATCTCCTTGGAGATGTAGGATGAGACATTAACCTAATTGTTAAGATGAGTGTTACTTGGTGGACAATTTAACTCTTACAAAAATCTGGAAACCACAGCATCCTTGACTGAACAATCCCATCTCCACGTGGTGCATATATTTGCACCCAGGTGCACACGGGCAAGAAATAGGGTTTTGAACAAGCGGGAACTGCGGCGTTTCTGCAGACGGCGTTTCTGCAGGCGTTTCTGCAGCCGTCTAGCATTGAGGAAACCACGGGCCCCCTTCCCGCGGGAAGCTCTGTGTCCACACAAACCACGGGCAGGGCTGCATGTGCCGGGTGGGGGGTTCTCCACGACCCGCTGCTGAGTGCGCCATAGTGATGGCTCCCCGCGTCACGTCCCTGTAGCTGTGCACAGGCCTCATGCGTGCAGGACTTCAGGGAGGGGACAGACACCGTTGGTGCTGTGTGTGGGGCAAGGGGTCTGAAGAAGGTGACTTATTTTTCAATATATATAATTGTCTTTTTTGTGAATATGTTTTCAGTTTGTGATTATTACTTTTTTTGGCTTTAAAATATTTTGAAGGAGAAAACCCTCAGTGTTTTTTGCTGTCTGCAGGATGGGGTGTGGGGGTGCTGAGCAGGGCCGAGGTGAGCGCAGGAGGCTGTGGGAGGGGTGCAGGCCCCGCCGGGGTGGTGCCTCCTTCCCCGTGGTGTTTCTCCAGGCCCCTGTGCAGCTACCTGCTCATAGGCGGATTCCCAGAGAGAGGCCCACCTGCCCTGGGAGCAACCCTCCCACCCTCGAGTACCGCTGGAGAGGTGCAAGTTGAGGGTCCACAGCTCTTGGTGGCCCCTCGAGGTCTGAGTCCCCAGTGGGGTCCCACCTGAACCAGCTCAGGGAGGGGTGGCAGGGAGGTTCAGACCCCCCCACACACAAAGGCACCACCTGCTCGAGGCTGCCCCCTCCACCCTGCTCACGGGGGTCCAGCAGGGCTGCGGAGGATGGGGGTGGGGCCCGGGGCTGGGGGCTGGGGGGGCCAGAGCAGCCGCGTGGGCCGACAGCCAGAGCCTGAGCCGGGACCTGAGCCACCGTCCCCTCTGCCTGCTCATGGCCAAGAACCAGAATCACAGCCACTCTCTGTTCTCATCCTCTGGCCCAGACGACAGGAAACCTGAGCTTTTTTTTTCTTTTTTTTGGCCTGGGATAGTTACATTGTTTTATTTAACGTAATTGTGTTTTGAGGCATTCCCCTACCGTACATTTAAAAAGAAACGATATTATAAGCAAAGCACCATCTGCTCAGAGCCTTTTAAAGCAGGCTGTGACTCTGACGGCGTAGGTGACGAGCAAACATTGAAACTGTTCCGCGTAGAGCTGTCGCCTCGGGCGCCGGCAACTCTGGTATTTTCCTATTCGAAATTCCCTGATCTGGAACGGTGGCGTCAGACACGCGGGGTGGCTCTTCCCTCCTTCGTGGAGGGTCTCGGACTGTGCACCTGCGCCCGCCCCGCACCCCCAGCACCACTCACCTCGGGGTGTCACCCGCCTTGGACCCTGAGAGTTCCTGAGAGTTCCTGAACTCTCAGCAGGAAAATCTTTGTCACAGATAGTTTCTTTTGCAAAGAAAGCTGTATTACTATTTAAATAATGTAATGCACATTTGTTATTACAAATTTATGAATCAAATTTGCAACTTTACTGTCTAAGAAATCCATCAGGGAGAGCTTGGGCAGTTTTGCTAAGTTGGCCTTGGGGTGGGGGGATTCGCACACACGCCGTGCTGAGAACGTGTGTGAGGGCAGCTCCAAGAGCAGGAAGCTGTTCCCCAGGCAGGTAGGGGGGGAGCAGCCTCCCGTAGCAACGCAGTCACCTCCCGGGACGGGCGAGTCGGGCTGGCAGGACGCCGACAATGGCGCGCGCACGCGGAGGCGAGCTGGGCGCAGGATCGCAGCGCCAGCTGTGCGGCGAAGCCCGTCCCTCGCATCCCGCCTCCCGCGCTCTCCTCACCCCGCGGGGGCGGGCAGCTGTTTCCCAGGACGGACGGGCCCCACCCGCAGCCGTGGCCTCTGTCTCCGGCGTCCCGACCACCGGGAGCCGTCGGCTGTCACGCACATTAGGTGCGCATCAGCTCCGGGACTGCGCGAGCTACAGCCGCTGCAGCTTCCAAGTCTGATTACGCAAAACCTATTTGGTCCTAACTTGCCGGCACGTGACCCCGTCTTTGTTCGACTCAGTTGGCCCATTCCAGCCAGTTTATAACCCAGACGTGCATTTCACGCGGCCGCCCGGGGAGACCCCGGCGCCTGCAGACCGGTGATCCGGCCCAGCGCTGGGTTCCCCGCTACCCAGCTTCCCTTCCTGTCTGTTTCTGTTTCTGTAAAGACTATTTTAGGAGGCAGGTGAAAAAGTCTAATAGCCCTCAAAGACCAAGGTTTATTGCACTTAGAAGTGTTTATCCTTTCAGACCAAATTCGATTAAAACAGAAAAGGGAAAGGGAGCAGCTTAAGGAAAGTAATTTCCGGAAGGTCGGGGAGCCTCAGACCCGGGCAGAGTCCACACTGCGGCCGTCCTGCCTGGGGGTCGCCAGGCTCTGTCCCCCCAAACCCACCCAACCTCCCTCTGGGGACCCGAGCCCCCTGCCACTGGCCCCTCCCCAAGCCGCACAAGCACTGTACCTTATGCACTGATTCCTTCTAGAACCTCATTCCAGCAGGCAGAGGTCTGGGCAGGGCCTTTTGGACGGCTGCGTGTTTTGGGGGTGCTGGTGCTCACAGCTGTGAGAGGCTCCTCCCGCACCGCCTCCCTTTTCTCTGTTGAATTTGTGCTACACACAACGTGTACAAGTGTAGTCCACACTTTAAAATAGAAAGCAAAAATATAACAATCGCTTTGAGTCATTTCTCACATTTCATTTTATCAGGAAAGGAGAATTTCTTGAAATGTGTTCCAGAGAAATTTCTAAATTTTCTGAATGACTCAACACTTTCCAAAAATGTACTGTTTCATTCTGTGCTCTGTTCCGTACTCCCGTGTTATTGAGCACTCCGTGTACCGGGCGTGAGCACTGGGAAGGGAAGACGAGAGGACGGTGGAGTCGTGTGTGCAGCGTGGCTCAGGCTGTGTGTGCCCAGGTGGACCTGCCACCCAGCAGGACAGGTTCACAGTGGCACGTGCCTGTGCTAGGGACGGCTGTCTCTCTGTCTCTGTCTCTTTCTCATGCACACGCACACACATGCACATGCACACACACACACACACGCACATGTGCACACACAGCTGCTCCGCTCACGGAAGGAGAGCCTGGTTTGACTCCTTAACCGGCCTCCTGGCTCGCCCAGGAGGTTGGTGCATCCTCCTCCTCCACGTCCCCACCCACCTGTGAGCCCCAAAAGGAGCCGCTCGAAGAACTAACGGCCTCCCTGCTTTCTGGGTGCCCCCTGCTGCCCACTCATGATGCGTTTCCATAACTTCTCAAACAGGAAAACTTTTTGGTGGAATCACTTTTCACAGTTTCCCAAAACCTGACCTATCTCAGCACCATGTAACAGTTAAAAACGAACAATAGCAACAGTTTAGGGTTCATCAGATAATCGAGGTGAATGGCAAAGTGGTTAAAAAGCTAAGCCCACTTGGTCAGATGCATAAACCTTTAGTTAAGGGACAATAGAACAGGGAAATCTAGAACTTTCTTTCTGCAATCCAGTTCTGACGTTTACTTCTGGTCTTGTCCAAAACAAAAATATCTTAAGGAAAGTGCCACATGGTCATTATTATTATAGTTCATGCATTCTTTCCATTGAAAAGTTTCAGAGAATATTATTATGTTATTCTAGATATATGGATCAATCTGTATGTCTCTATAAAGATGCATAGATGTGCATATATATATAAATACTTATATACATACTAGTCTCAGTACACTAACCGTGACTCTTCCTTTGTGAGCCAGGCTACATGACCGTATGTGAAAAAATAGATTTTAAAGCTGTTTTAAATATCCCTGCATGCCGGCACCCGGTACCACATGGCACATAAACACCTGTCTGTTTAAAGACAGTCATATTCTGAGTGAGGGCAGGAAGCCTTAGGGAATGTCACTTTGCTGTCACTGTCACCTGCTGTTTCCTAACATGGCCCATCCCAGGGGTACCCCCCCATTAGTGCACCCTCAGGTCCCTGGATCACCATGGCGATGTGCCGCCCCTTCACCCGGGATGGGGTGGCTGGAAACCAGACCGAACACCCAAGCCTCTCGGGGTGACCGCGTGTGACCGCGTGTGAGGCGTGTCGTCAGGCACCATTATCAAGTTGGCAGGCGGCTATCAGAGGGAAGCAACCCCCCCATGTGCAGCCGTGGGGTCTTCAGGGAGCTTCGGCTCACTGGAGAATTGCAGGTGGTGGAGCTCTTGGAAATCTCAGCACCTTCCAGAACAATCACCTCATTTTATAGGTGAGGAAACCATGACCCTGAGGCCAAACAATTTGCCCAAAGCCACACAGATAATTTATTGCAGAGCCAGGGCTAGAATCTACGTGTCCTAATTCCTGGTTTCAGGTTTTTCTTTTTCTTTTTCTTTTTTCCTCTTCCGACTGTATTAGTTTGCTTCTTTAACTTCTGGACTTTCCTATAACAGAGAGAAATGAAATCGTAACGGTCATAATAATATTTCTTTGAGAATTTTCCTCTACAATTTGTTGGGAAGAGGGACATTAAGAACCGTGCCACATGTGCTCTGGTTTAGAATAGACTTCTTAGAGGAAATGAATTTGAGAGAAATGTATTCTGGTCGCACGGCCCGGACATCAAATTATTTCATTGCTGCTACAAGGTAAACTTTCCTCCCTGAGCCAAATAAATCAGCTGACAACAAGTCAGGGTGACGGGTCTGCAGCGGGGGAGGCCCCCGGATGAGGGGACTGCCCTTCATGCCCCAGCTCAGGCTGAGCTGCCGAGCCCCCGCGGCCAGGCGACGCCTTTAGCCCTGACATTTCCACTTCTCTCGGCCCATTGGGAAGTGGTGACTCCGGAGGGGCCCCGACCCTGGTCTGCAGACACTGAGCTACACTGTTTGCAGGACAATACTGCGCTCCACTACGGACTTGCCAATTTCCAGCACAAAAACTGAGATGACTGTATGGTCTGATGGGGGTGCTATCTGACGGGGTTCGTAGAATATCAAAGGACAGTTCTTACTTCTCAGATCTGTGCGTGGGTCCTGAACACTCGCCCCGGGCCTGGCATAGCCCAACGTGCTTGTTATACCGAGTTCCCTCCAGCGAAAGACCACACGCGTCATTCCCTCCCGCACCCCCGTGGTGAACTGCCAGAGCAAGTCGTACCGGGGGCCTGGGAGGAGGTGACAAAGAGGGGCTTCTCTCTGGCTTCTCACCTCTAATTTCCCACCCAGTCGCCCGACGGGGCACACAGAGAACTGGCGGGGAAAAGCCACAGGCTCCGCGGCTGCCGTCGGAAGTGCACACGCCAACAGCGCGGGGCGTGCGGGGCTGACTGGAGGGTTGACGTCATCGTGGCGGATGAGCCGTTTCTGCATGTTCAAATCTTCCTCCTCACACCCGCCTCACGCATGTGTCCATCAGAATCATCACGCATCTCGGAGGCAGTCCGTGGGGACAAGTGAGAAGTGACGTGTTTGCCCGTTTCTGGGGCTACTGTTGAAACGTAATCATTTCAAAATATTTATCATTTCATGGCTTTTATTGTTTCAGTGAGTCGGTTTCACAAATATTCCCCTTAATGAAATAAAATTTGAACCTTCATTTAGGATATTCTGGGATTTGACAGGGATTGCATTGAATCTGCAGATAACTTACCTCATTTCTGGATAAGCTGTCGTACAGTTGGGTTCTAATAAACTAGAACAAATGTAAAAACATTTGCACCAGAGAAGGAAGAGTCCGGCCAGGACTATCACAGGAAGGAGGAGGCTGAACCCAGCTTGAGATACACCAGAGGCTAGCGGGGGTTTGTGGCCGAGGGGTGGGCTGAGGGGTGGAGGGAAAACTGCCCAGAGGGACTTGGTTGAAAGACAGCTCTTGTGAAGTTCAAGAAGAGGATTAATACAAATGAAAATCAGAATTTTATCTCTACATTCAGAAGTCACTGGGGAAAACCCAGAGATGCCTCTAATTTGTGGCTTTTTTAGGACGATCGAGCAGCACTCTGGCTTGTTTATCTAAGGCTTGCAACAAATAATTTAGGACCTATTTTGAAGCCTGCTAAGTGTCGGCTACTTCAGCTGTCAAGGGCCCTCCAATTACGGTAAACATCCTTTTGAATATTCAACCAAGAGACACGGCCGCTAGTTCACTTGTTGTCAGCGACTGATGTTGATAAATGCACAATTCCCTTTCCTGGAACCGACTCTGGTACTAGCTACAAAATGAAAATGTTTTCATCAGCAAAGATGTTTACAGAGAACCCCATCTATAATTTGGTATCGAATTTTACTGACACTATAGGACGTGTAAGTTTATCCTGAACATGCTGAATCTGAGTGTGCCATCCCCAACAATAGACAAATGGAAGGTTCGCATGTTTTGCATCCCTCAAAACGTACTCCAGGCCTCACACCTGCAGAGCAGACAGAGAATCCCGGAGGTCTGAGGTCTAAGCTCGAAGTGTCTGACCAACTGTCACATGATATTTAATTTAATGGTAGATTCGCTGTCCTGGGCTTTTCAATGAGACAAGATCATCAAATCTATGGTTTAAAATTAAATTCTATTTGAGACAATTTCTCACTCAAATGTACCTGCTATAAATGGAAATGCATTTCCTAAAGTCAGCCGCTGTTACAGATGTTAATTTCATAATTATAACTAAAAGAAAAAGCAACTTCTATGATTTTAGTAGATTTCACTGGGGGTCATTTCAGAGTCTACACTAATTCTATAGTACATAAACTGGTACAACTTTGCCAAAAGTTTCTATGCAACCCTTGAGCAAACAGGCCCATAACACCCTTGGTCAATGTTGGCTGGTTGGGCACATAATGTCTAATACTCCCACTCGTGCTTGTCAAAGCCGATGTCATTAAATCACAGATCATGGAGAGCATACATGGATCACGGTGAGCATGCACAGGTCACGGTAGGTCACGGAGAGCATGCACAGATCATGGTGAGTGTTAACGGATCACGGTGGTCGGCTCTGCTCCGGGAGGCTCTGACTCGAGGCTGAGCTGGATCTGGGGGTGGGAGCTGTGGGTGGAAAAGGCCACCCTAGGCCATCCTGACCTCAGAGCAGATGGGTGGGCAGCCCTGTACACCTGCTTGCTGTCAGGATGGTGCTGCCTGGGAGGTGCATCCTCTGCTCGGGACCCTCGGAACCCAGGTGACCCTGTGCTGAGGTAGCACTGGCCCCCACACTCTGTGGCCCGCTGGTCTCAGCCTGGAAACGCCACCCTCCACCCCCCACCCCCACCCCCATCCTCTCGGGGCCTGCGGTGTGTCCCACGTTCCCTGCAGGCCGTGCTGGGTCCCTGAATGCCAACTGCGCACGGATCACGCACCCCCTCACGCCTTCTCCTGACTGTCCTTGGTGTCCCACGCTGCTGCCGGAGGACCCCCCACCCAACCTCAGGGAAGCAGCCCCCAGGGCAGCGTCCTCTCCGGGAGGTCCCTCCCGCCCGACCTCCGCCCGGCACTGTCTCCGCCTTTAACTCGCTCCCCAGCCCTCGTTTCTCTGAGCTGCTTCGTGGCCCTGGCGTTGTCCTTCATCGTCGGTGACCTCGTCCTGTCGTGGGCGCAGCGCAAGGGCCCCGGGAGGAGCCGGTGGTCGGATGCCGACTTCACATCACCCTGCCGCGAGGCCCCAGGTGTGAGGTTTGACCCCTCGGAGCCTCAGGCGGCTCAGGGGACACAAAGCGTTTGAGCGATCGGGTCACCGCCAAGGCACGCGGGGCCACCGTGCGCTGGGAGTCCCTGCACCCGCGTTCCCGCCCCCGGGGCGCAGGGCGAGCCCCCACGGCCAGGCCGGTCCAGCTCCGTCGGCGCCGAGCGCAGCGCAGGTTCTGTATCAACTGTTAGCAAAGACTCCGACGCTAGGAGGATGCGGGGCAGTGCGGAGAGGCCCCAGGGGAAATAAGCAGAATTAAAGATGCCGGAGTGGCAAGCTTGCAACGACCTAAGCTTTTCTTTCCCCATAATGACGGTCCCAGCGCCCCTGCGGGGAAAGAAGGACTGTCAGTGCGAGAAGTGCTGGCAACGCCCGAGATTTTAATCTTGCTTGCTCCTGGTGAGGCCGCCCACGTGACGAACCTCGAATCCCGTGACTTTTTTAATTTCGGTCCTGTGGTCTCTCAAGTGCGATCTATTTTATTTTTCTCTGCGTTTCTTCTCCTGCTTCATTCTAAGCAATCAAGGCCACGCAAACTAGCGGGGCGTAGAAACCCTTGGCGGCGGAGCAGGCGTCGCAGACGCTGCCGGTGCGGGGGTGGAGCACGCAGGCGAGGCCCCGGGATGCGAAGCTGGGCTGGGCGCTCCGGGTCCAGGTGGTGACGGGCCGGGCGCCAGCCTCCCTGTGGCAGCAGGAGACGCTCCGGAGCTGCGGCAAAGTGAACAGTGGCGGCCTCGGGCCCCGGAACTCTTCCCGGGAAGAGAGATCGCCCGGTTTCTGCAGCCGGAATCCGTGTCTGTGCGCGTCTCAGTCTCTGTTTTCGTTTCTTTTATTTTTTTATTTTTATTTTGAGACAGTCTCACTCTGTCACCTGGGCTAGAGTGCCGTGGCGTCAGCCTAATTCACAGCAACCTCAAACTCCTGGGCTCAAGCCATCCTCCTGCCTCAGTCTCCCAAGTAGCTGGGACTACAGGCATGCGCCACCATGCCCGGCTAATTTTTTCTATATGTTTTTAGTTGTCCAGCTAATTTCTTTCTTTTTTTTTTAGTAGAGATGGGGGTCTCGCTCTTGCTCAGGCTGGTCTCCAACTCCTGACCTCCAGCGATCCTCCCGCCTCGGCCTCCCAGAGTGTTAGGATGACAGGCGTGAGCCACCGCGCCCGGCCTGTTTTCGTTTCTTTAACTCTGCACAGCACCAAATGCTACCTGCGGCTCTTCAGGGGACTTGTGGGGCGTCTCATGTTCCGTCTGTGTGACTGGCACTGGCCTTTGGTCACCTCCCCGACAGGACGGGAAGGTGATAAGCGGAGAAGCCCCGCAGGCGGGCGGAGACGGCGTTACCCTGTGTTCAGCAGGTGCGGAAGGAATAGGGCTTTTGTCGCGATGCAGATTCACGGTGCGGTGGGCGGGCGGGTTCCCGATCCGCGTCCTGCGCCGGTAAATTAGCAGATGCCGATCGAGTTTCTCCCTCCACTCTCCTGTCTACACCTGACAGGCCGTACTTTATAGCTGAGCAGTTATTTGAAGTTATAAACATTACAATTAGCAATTTTTTAATTAGGCTGACAATTAACAGGAGATTTGCAAAGCTGCTAATTTGACATGTCACACTCTCCGTGGTGTTTGTGTTAACCACGACGCGCGGGAACGCAGCCGCACGGAACCACGGTGTCGCGGAGGAAATCAGTCTCGGAAGAGCCTCCTCGCCCCACTCGGCTGGCTCCGTGTCACTGACACGGGGAAGGGGACTCGGGATCTCGCAGGATGACGAGCCGACAGCCGAGAGGAGACCGCAGAGGCCTCCGCGAGATGCGCAAGGCGAACAGCACGAACGCAGGCCCGGAAATGGCACGTGAGGCGCGTTCCTCAAAGTCTCGCCAACCTGCGGCAGGTTGGCGGCTCCGTTCTGATGACAAAGGCGCTCAGTCCTCGTCGCCACGGAGACCTCCTGACGCAGGCGCCAGCGCGGACCATGGTGACAGTTTGTCTGTTACGGTTAGGAGGCTCCTCGACATCCTCGTGTCTGTGCTGGCACCGACGGAGCGAGACAGACAGAGAGATCCACCGAGAGAGAGACCAGAGAGACAGACAGAGACAGAGACAGAGCGAGAGACAGAGAGATCCACAAAGATAAACCAAAGAGACAGAGATAGAGACAGAGAGAGACAGAGACAGAGTGAGACACAGAGACAGAGAGATCCACAAAGATAAACCAGAGAGACAGAGATAGGGAGAGACAGATCCACCGAGAGAGAGACCAGAGAGACAGACAGAGACAGAGAGAGACAGAGACAGAGCGAGACACAGAGAGATCCACAAAGATAAACCAGAGAGACAGACAGAGACAGAGAGACGGGGAGAGAGACCAGAGAGACAGACAGAGACAGAGACAGAGCGAGAGACAGCGAGACACAGAGACAGAGAGATCCACAAAGATAAACCAGAGAGACAGAGATAGAGACAGATCCACAGAGAGACCAGAGAGACAGAGACAGAGAGAGACAGAGACAGAGAGACAGAGAGATCCACAAAGATAAACCAGAGAGACAGAGATAGAGACAGATCCACAGAGAGAGAGAAACCAGAGAGACAGACAGAGACAGAGACAGAGAGATGGGGAGAGACAGAGAGAGGCTGTCCCTGTGGCTTTCCGGAACGCGCCAGCCTTCCCATCACCCCTCAGTGGTTTCCTGCCAAGCAAAGCTCCCGTCGTGGCTCCCACTCCAGATTCAGAGTGTTCCGCTTGATCCACGGGGTACGTGGCACTGACACCCTTGGGTGGCCCTGAGGTCCGTTTCGTGGGACCAGCCCCCAGCAGGGAGCAGCCACCTTCTGCCGGACACCTCGGGGGAACTTTAGGAAAAGGAGATTTCCAGGAAATGGTGGCTTTGGGGTGAGACGCCAGGGTGGCCCGTTGTCTCCTTACTCGGCCGGAGGCCAGGAGAGGAGGAAGAAGAAATTATTTGAAACGGTCCAATGAGAGGAAGAGCAAGTGCTGCGTTTTTAGTGCTTTCAGAAGGAGGAGGCATTTCACACACAGAGATTATGAATGTTCAGATTCCAGGGCTGCTTCCCCACGCTCTGTTCCCGAGGCTACATCCGCTTCCCGCGTGCAATGAGCACGCCATTAATTAAAATTTGCAGTTCTACAGAAACAATTTATTGATGTTGAGATGTGCTGTGGAGCTTTGATTTTGGTGCTTTCATAGTTTTTTGAAAATCTAGATCAGAAGAAGTTTGCCACCCAGAGAGACTGAATCCGGAGACCCCTGTCTGAACTTTCCGAGAGTCTGTGCTGTCCCAGGTGCCAGCCACTGAAACACACCACGGCGTGGAACGTGGCGTCGCCGAGTCGGTGGGCTGTCCCAGCCCAGGAGCGCATCTGCGAGAAGAAAACGCATGGATAGAATTGTTCAGGGAGAGAGAGCCTCTCGGTCTTTTTTTTTTTTTTTTTTTTAATTTTGCCTTAAAGCATTCTGCTTTTTGACAAGTTTGGTTTGTTTTCTCTGCCTAACCTCATGCCTCCACTCCATGACGTAGTAAAAACCCACAGCACTCTCGGGGCAAGAAGATAACTAAGCCTTGAGAATAATTTCAGGGTACGCCCTATACAGGATGAGCACATTTCATTTTAAATTATTAATTATAATGACTATCACTAATTTGCCATCAGTGGGCGCATTGATCTGAAGAACTCAGTTCTAACCAACAGAGTTGAATTCTCTGTGCACCCCACGTTCAGAAGAGTCAAATTTCCAAATCTCAAGCCAGTTAAGACCTCAGTATGAAGAGAAAGGCCTTTTATGCAACAAGGAATGTGTGTCACGAAGTCACAGAGCAGAGGAACACATGGGTTTGACATCACTAACATCTCTCTCCCTCACCCCTCTCTGTGTCTCTGTCTCTCCCTGTCTCTCTCTCTCTCCTCTCTCCCCTCCCCACACCTCCTAACCAGTATGAAAGTCAATCAGTCTAACTTCCCCCCGGAAGACATCAGATCTCGTACAATGAGCACCCTGGGATTGAGGAGAAAAGCTTGTCTCTTGTTTGGGACAGGCAGCGAGGAGCCCTGGGTGAGCTGTGGACCCAGGAGGTGCAGGGACCCTGAGCAGAGGGCCACCTGGACCCTCAGATAGGCGTAAATTGCTCTGAATGCTCTATTAAGCCAAAGGGAATTATTTTAAAATTACTTTTCAGGAGAGTAATAGATACTCATATGGGTGATATAGTGCCTTAAAAATGTTAAATTATTATGCATTTTCTGTGTTAAAAAGCATGGGAATAAGTAAAATATCTCCAAAATACATTAATAACAGTGTTCACAATTTTACCCTTGAATGAGTTCATTTCAGTTATCTAAAAAATTAAACCTGAGCATGATTTTATCATGATGAAGTCTGACAGGTGAGCTATAGGTGTACAGGCCAATCACACCTCACACACAAGACTCGAGGCTCACGCCAACACAAATTGTATGCAAGGCACTGGCCTATAAGCTCCTTTGTAATGTGAACATGAAAAACAAATCTTTTTCCTCTCTCTAAGAGCTGATGGGACGTCCACAGTAGTTACCATGAACAGGGATGCATGTAGTTACCATGAACATGGATGTATGCAGTTACCATCAACAGGGATGCATGTAGTTACCATGAGCAGGGATGTGTGTAGTTACCATGAACTGGGATGTGTGTAGTTACCATGAACAGGGATGCTATGTAGTTACCATGAGCAGGGATGTGTGTAATTACCATGAGCAGGGATGCTATGTAGTTACCATGAGCAGGGATGTGTGTAGTTACCATGAACAGGGATTTATGCTGTTACCATGAAGAGGGATGCATGTAGTTACCATGAGCAGGGATGCTATGTAGTTACCATGAGCAGGGATGTGTGTAGTTACCATGAACAGGGATGTATGCAGTTACCATGAAGAGGGATGCACGTAGTTACCATGAGCAGGGATGTATGTAGTTACCATGAACAGGGATGTGCTGTTTCAAACACTCAGAACCTCAGGGCTGGCCAGTAGAGGAGGCACCGGCTGTGAATTTCCTGCTGAAAGTCAGCAGTGCTCCTGAGGGAGTTTTCAAAGAAAAAGGCATTCTCCCGTGTTCAAATTTTTTTTAATTCCACTTTTCCCGATGTAGTTTCCATCTCTGCTCTAGAATCAATACAAATGCTGAACTTGGACCTAGAGAACAGAATGTCTGAAAATACAAAAGATCCTTTACTTTGACAGTTAAACACACTGGACAGTTTCATGGTGTTTCTGTTAGAACAAATAGTTAATCGATAGCAAATTAGTTATAATTAAGTGTACATCGCGAGGTTTTGCAGCTTTCTGATTAAGAGCCTTTACTTCTAATGGACCCAACGAGCCTTGCAGGAAACTCGGCCCCAAAAGGCGTGTGTGGACCACAGCATGGAAGCCACTTTTCCCTGTTCTCTGCATCTGGACCGGTCCACGGAGAAACTGCCTTGTCCCCTGACCTCAGGGTGCCGAGTGGCAGGAGACCTTCTGGGATGGCTGGGAGCTGGGCCACAGGGCATCGCTGGGGCGAGAGAGAGAGAGAGAGAGAGAGAGAGAAGAAGAAGGAGGAGGAGGAGGAGGAGGAGGAGGAGGAGGAGGAGGAGGGAGAAGCCCATCCTCCCAGACAGGGAGGCCTGCGGGTGGAGCAGGTGGGGTCCTAGGAGAGGCAGGTGCCAGGTGCCAGGCTGGGCGGAAACATGCAGGGATCTCACTAGGAAAATGTCTGGGGGTGGCAGGGAGGTCAGAAAGGAGGGCAGCGTGGCCCCTGGGGGCTGGGGGCAGAAAAGGAAGGCAGAGAAGCTTCCAGGAGGCTGTGGAGGGGGCGCAGGTCTCCAGGAACAGTCTGTCTCAGCTGCCCTGGCACTCAGTCAGGCTGGGAAGTGCAGTCCTCACATGGCCACCAGGGGGTCCCCAGAGCAGGAGCTGCGGCCTGGGGCACGTGTGTGACCCGCATTCCCACGGCCACCCAGAGCCGTGGTGGGCAGCGGGGGCGCAGGTGTCCCGGAGGCAGGTGGCACCGTGGGGGCGGTGCTGGTCAGCTCTGTTCGGATGGAGTCTGCGGCTCACAGCACCTGAGCCAGGCCTGGGCGGCACAGACGCCGACAGCGCAACCAAACAGGGCCCGCTCGGGCCTGTGGGCCTCGGTCTGCACAGGACAAGCCCCGCCACGACGCTGGCAGCCACTGCGGTCCCCTGTGGTCCGCCGCTCTCTGCGATTTTATGCTCATGTTGTTGTTTCTCCCAGAGACCCTGAGCCCGGACCTGGCCGCGGGCTGGCAGGGGCGCTGCCTCCCCCCGCTACACCCACTGCTGCGCTGTCCCAGGTGACTCTGAGGACCGCGGGGGACACGGCCAGAGCCCAGACACCCCAGGCTGGCCCAGGGCCGACCCCGAGGGAGGCGCACGTGCGAGCTCCATGGCGCCACCGTTTGTCCCCAGGGGTTTATCCCAGCGCAGGAGGGGTCGGGACCGAGCCGCCAGGCCTCGCTCATTGGCTGACGGTCTAATTAGGCCCATCTGGAGGCCGCTGTGGCGAGAACAGTCCCGGCCCTGACGCCGGCAGAGAGGTAATTTGTCATTCTGCGGCCAGTGACTGGCACTGCCGTCCCCAAAGCCACGCAGAAGCCGAGCGTCAGCCTGTCTCACCAGGGGACGGAGGGACATCTGAGACGCCGGCGCGCTTCACCTTGGGCAGGAGGAGAAAAGCCACCTCCGGTGTCCTTGAGAGGACCTCAGCCGCGACAGAGCTTCGGGAAGTGGCGCTGAGGCCGCTGCGCACCCACCCGCCGTGTCCATCACGCGCAGACAGGCGGGGACAGGTGACGGCGGGAGATCAGCCCTTGCTGGGCCTCCCGACCCTTAGCTGGGGGGACGCGTCCCATGGCTGGGGAGGTCGAGGCACCTGTGTCTTTTCCAAGTCCCTGGACTCGATGTCGGGCCTGCGAGTGCCACCTACACAGGACCTCACCGCGAACAGGGAAGTAAAATTTCACATCGGAAAGACGTGGCGGCCGGGTCCTCACGAGGCCAGTTTAATTCAAGAGCGCAAGGGACAGATTAAACTGAACCCCTGTGGCCTGGCAGGGAGGTCAACGTCTGACACGTTTGCATGGAAGGTGCCAGGACGTCCACGAGGAAAAGACCGGAAAGTCCCGCGTGTACGTTGCTGTTGCGGCTTCATCCGCGCTGCGATCCGGCTCCCTCCTTTTGTGTCCCTCCAGCCACCGTCCTGAAGTGCTCAGTTGTCAGACGTCGTGTCGAGTTTTCTGCGTCTCGCAGCGTGGACACGACCGGCCTGAGCGCCCGACGCCCCCTGCAAACCCAGCCACGACACGGGCGGAGGGTGAGCAGCTCACGGAAACATCGAGGGATCATTTTTCCCACAAAATATAAACCAGCCCATAAATCTCCCTCTTGGCAGAGCTGTGATTTCTGCTTCGAAAAAACAATTTGAGGACAGTCGTGAAGACGGAAAGTCCCAGGGCGGCTCCGGCGCGTTCCCGGGAAGCAGCCCGGCGTGGAACAGCGGCGACGCGCACGGCTCCGCGGCTCATCGGGGTTTGACATCCTGAAGACCTTCGGAGAGAGGTCGTGACTGTGTTTGTAATTGCGAAAAGGCACAAACGCGTGGAGCAGTCCCGCCCGTCCAGTTGCGGAAGCAGGAGGCACGCGGGCGACTGACTGACTTGGGAATGGATGGGCCTCGGCGGGTGCGCAGCGGGAGGGCCGGGAGCCCGGCCGTTGCGAGCAGCGGGGACCCCCAGCGCCGGGGCGTGGGCGTGAACGTGGAGCCCAGGGAGGAGGGGGAGGGCGGGCTGGACCCACCGAGTTTCACGTGCAGGTGAGCGTGGACAGCGGGGAGACAGGGAGGTGGCACCTGACAGTCGCGGACCAGACGTGGCTGAGCGTCGCCGGCAGTCTCAGAGCTGGTCGGATGTGTGTGTACACCAGTCTCCGCCATGAGTTTGCTGCTGCCTGACTGAGAACGTCCTTAGGCCAGGTGAGGAGGCTGTCACCACCTGAGTTGCCCTTCAGGTGGACACCGTCCTCTTGCAAACTTTAAGAACTCAAGTCAGAGGCTTTATCTGGAAAGTGGTGATGTGGGTGCCTCCCACCACCCACCTGCTGCTGCTCAGCGGCTCCTGGGGACAGGGGAGTTGCACACCTGGTGCAGCGGCAGGTCTGTCTGCCCACGAGCATCTCTTACCTGAGTCCATCGAGCCCCTCGATGGGGACTTGCTGAGCTGCTCTGCTGATTCCGCCCACCTGAGCTTTAGAACCAATCCGCTCAGCGCAGCCGCACCTTAGCCAGGTCCCGGTGAGCAGTGCACACCCTGAGCCACGAGCCCATCCTGCTCCTCCCTGCTGGTCCCACTTCAGTGCCCTTAAAGCTCCCAGCCTTGGTTCCACGTCATCCCACGTCCACTGTGAGGGGCCACTTCCTCAGCCCTGCACGTGCCCCAGGACCTGGTCACGCCTCCCCTCTGAGGCCAGCTTTCCATGTGTCGGGATTTTTGCCGAATACCTGTTTCTTTGGCATCCACTACCCACACAAAGACCCTCCCTAACCAGACACGGGTTCTACGTTCTGCCTGGATTCTTCTCCCTCTGAGTTTGTAAGGCGGGACATGCACTTCTGAAAGTGCCCGTGAAAATTAGCATCACAAAGTGACACTCGAAGTGCCCCAGGCGTCGTCCCCTGAGAGTGAAATCTCATGTCATCAGTTTAAACATTGACAAAACAAAGTGAAATCCCAAACCTCCAAAAGAGGAGTTTGATGCCAACATGACTATTGCTCTATCAGAAAAGTCATTTAAAGGGCTCCCTGCCCTTTGTAGAAACCTGGGACACCCCGGTGGCGGGAGGCTCTGTGTTGCCCGGCACAGACAAGACAAATTGCTTGCCCGCCGCCGTCATCATTGGCTGTCCACTCTGAGCCGGCGCCTGGCAGGACAAGACAAAGCTCGTGTGACAGCCATCGGAGCAGCCTGCACATTTCTCTGTCACTGCCTATGATAACCTGTGTCACCCCCGGCGTGCGGGTGTTTTGCTTTTTTAAAGAAAAAGCTTGAGAATTCCCCATTCCTTTGTCCTCCCTGCTCCCCTGACCACGCCTTAACGGCAAAAGGGGGTGATGGATGCAGGCAGCTAAAAATGGTTTGTTTTGCATGTAACATACAAGCAAGTGAATAATTTTCCTCTGTAAGCAAGATGCCCGGGGACAGGGGGAGCTTGGTGGCAGTGGCAGCGCGGGGACGTTGATGGAGTGCCACTCCCAGGCAGTAAATCAGCAGCAGCGCAGCTTGGCACCGTCGCTCGCACGGCTGCGGCCTGGAGGAAGAAATACCGAAGCCCCGGAGAAATACTTCTGCATTTAAAAATTATCCTTGGGCTCTTTGTGGTTGACACGGGGAATTTGATCATCTGTCCTCCGCCCACGGAAGTGGCCTAATGAATGCCCCGTCTCCCCGCACTAGCAGTTGCCACTCCCGCCTTTGACACAACCTGGGGTCTGTATTTACCCGGAGTCGAGGGGGCCGGGCATGGCCGAGCGCGCCGTGCGCGCCTCCGCAGTGAAGCGGGCAGAGGGGACCACGCCACCTTCGGCGTCACGTTACTGACCTAACGTAGCATCCACTTCTTTGGGGGACGTCTTCCCAATCCGCCAGGCACCTGTCACTGTCGCTCCCCAAGCTCCAAGTCATTCTCAGAATTGGGCTTAGAGGTCTGGGATTGGGTTTCTGCAGGGACAGCAAATTAGCCCAAACACCTCTTTTCAGCGAGAATTAATTTTGGAGCTGGACCAGGCGGGCGGTGGGGAGCTGTCCGTGGTGCTGGCCCAGCCGCCGCAGGGTCCTCGTCCTCCCGGAGGTCAAGGGGCTGCAGCCTCCCTCCGTTCACCTGCTGCCCGCGTCTGTGACGTGGGGGCCGCCGTTGCTGTGCTGGTTTCTGGGGGAGGGGGTGAGACCATGGAGCAGTCCCAGCCCCTTCCAGGTGACCCTGCCCCGGGAAGGACCTGCGGTTTCCAGTCTGGGAGAATTTGACAAATCCAGGGGAACAGAGGATGGCCACGTCCCCCACGAGCGTGGGCGTGGGGGAAACGGAGCCGCCAGCCCTCCATCTCCAGGCGGCGAGGTTTATGGGTGCAAAGCCTTTGTATAAAAACTCTGCAAAAGGGAAATTTCAGCACTTCTATTTAAAACATCATTAATAACCTGTAGGCAAGAATCTGTTTCATTCTGTTTTGCTGTTTTAGGGCATGTTTTATTTATGCTGTAGCGCGTTAGGCAGGGCAGACACAGTGGAGTCCGTCAGACCTGAGCGTTAAATTCCAGCTCTGCTCCTCACCAGCCACACAGCCCCAGACGTCTATGCCTCAGTTTCCCCATCTTAAGTGGAGAAGAGTTCCTGTATCCTAGTTCACTGGGAGGATTACGTGAGCTAATACACACCTTCGTCTTAGCACCATGTAGGCACAGAGCCGGCGTCGGCTAACGTCGATCGCCAGGTGAGGGGCAGAGCGGGTGGAAGGTTCCTAGACGCAGGGCTGGTGCTGAGGTCACCGGCCTCCCCTCACCCCCCCCAGAGTGTGGCTGAGTGTGAGCATGTGAGTGAGTGTGTGTGAGTGTGTGTGTGCATGTGTGAGTGTGAGTGAGTGTGTGTGAGTGTGAGAGTGAGTGTGTATGAGTGTGTGTGTGCGTGTGTGAGTGCACAAGTGTGTGTGTGAGAGTGAGTGTGTGAGTGTGAGTGAGTGTGTGTGAGTGTGAGTGAGTGTGTGTGAGTGTGTGTGCGTGTGTGAGTGTGAGTGCACAAGTGTGTGTGAGAGTGAGTGTGTGTGAGTGTGAGTGAGTGTGTGTGAGTGTGTGTGTGCGTGTGTGAGTGTGAGTGCACAAGTGTGTGTGTGAGAGTGAGTGTGTGTGAGTGTGAGAGTGAGTGTGTGTGAGTGTGTGTGAGTGTGTGTGAGTGTGTGTGAGTGTGAGTGTGGAAGTATAAGTGCATATGAGTGTGAGTGTATGAGCATAGATATGTGAGTGTGAGTGTGAGAGTGGGTGTATAAGTGGGTGTGTATGAGTGTGAGCAAGTGTGTGAGTGTGTGTGTGCGTGTGTGAGTGTGAGTGCACAAGTGTGTGTGTGAGAGTGTGAGTGTGTGTGAGTGTGAGGACATGAGCGAGTGTGTGACTGAGTGTTGGTGTGTGTGTGACTGAATTGAGTGTTGGTGTGAGTGTGTGTGACTGTGTATATGTGTGTGAGTGTGTGTGAGTGTGTGAGTGAGTGTGTATGAGTGTGTGTGAGTGTGTGTGAGTTGTGAGTGTGGAAGTATAAGTGCATATGAGTGTGAGTGTATGAGCATAGATATGTGAGTGTGAGTGTGAGAGTGGGTGTATAAGTGGGTGTGTATGAGTGTGAGCAAGTGTGTGAGTGTGATTATGTGTGGGTGTGGGTGTATGTGACTGAGTGTTGGTGAGTATGGGTGTGTGAGTGTGTGTGTGAGTGTGAAGACATGAGTGAGTGTGTGTGACTGAGTGTTGGGGTGTGTGTGTGTGTGTGTCTGAATTGAGTGTTGGTGTGTGAGTGTGAGTGTGTGTGTGAGAATGTGAGGATGTGCGTGCATGAGTGTGAGTGTGCAAGTGAGTGTTTACAGGGCTGCCCTTGAGCTAATTCATTATTTTGAAAGCCCTGAGGTAAACTGCTCCTTCATTGGTAGCAGACCAACTCTAATAGCCACTTCTTTATCTTGCTTTGGTTTATTTTATGTAAATTATATCAACCTAGTATTTTTTTTCTGATCAAATTATCTGATTGGCTATAACATATGTCTTGAAAAATAAAAACTGAGAAACACTTGATTATAATAAATAAATACTTAAATAAATTTGCTAAGCCATGCATGTGACCACCTTTAGCCCCTGGTCATTTTTACCAATATTTAACCCACCCGCGCAGACACAGGAGTGAAAGACCCACATCCCTTTTCTCCGGGCAAGTTCCCTGGTATCAAGAACATCTGAAGTTAAAAGATTTGGGTGGGTTGTTCATTCAACAACTGATTATTGAGCACCCACTGTACACCATGCAATGTTCTGAGTGATTTTGATGTACTGTAAACAAAATCTGGGTCCTTTTGGAGTTTGTGATTTCATGCTAATTTTGATTTTGATTTCTGAGTTTTTGGGCAAAAATTCTCAAAAAGCTGTCATTAATGACACAGGTATGGAGAATGAGACTTTTTGGTCTAAAAAATAAAATTTTTAAAAAAACATAATAAATGCCAAACTTATCTATACCGAGGTGAAGTGTAAATGACTTATAACTGGAGCACATTTTTTAAAAAGAAGTATAGAGAAATCACCTTTACAGACGAAAGTGGGGTCGTGGGTGGGGCCATCTCCCCAACTGCACCTGCACCGCAGAGATGTCCCAGGTGCTTGGAGAGTTAGCCCTTGCCCGCTCTTTTAACTGTAGGCGATTTTTAGCTAAAATCCCCATAGCACGTATGTGCTAGAAGTAAACACAGATTTTTTTTTTTTTCTTTAAAAAATGCGCTGTGGTTTAACCAATGGTCTGTGTGGTTTTTAGACCTGATCTCGGGCTGTTCACACCACCGGCTTCTACGAAATCACAGCGGCATCTGGACTCAGTGACGCTGGGTCTGCGAGCGGCAGGCAGAGGTGTGAACAGACCACATCCCACTGCTGCTCTGATGGAAATTTACTGCCAATTGTAGCTCTTTTAGAGATATTTCATTCTTTGCCAATGCTGAATTTGGATTTAAGTGCCCTAAGATATTTTATTAAATCATTTTATATCAAATGCTAAGGAATATGAGTTCTATGAGGGAGGGGCGGTGGTGTCTGCCTCCTGGCTTGTCCAGACCCGATGGCATCGTCCTGTAGACATTCCCAGAGGGCTGGCACCATGGGAGCCGCCGTGCATTAGCTGTGTGACCTAGGAAACGACACTTAATCCTGAATCTCCACCTCCTCATCTGTAAAATGATGGCAATAAAATTATCTGCCTCATCGGGTTGTCGTAAGAAACTGCATAATGTATTGATACACAGGCGTGAGGAACAATATTTGGCCAGCAGTCAGCACTCAATAAACGTTAACTTGAAATATATATCCTTTGCTACAATTGGCCTGAAAAAAAAAAACCTAATGAAAGTAGAACAATAGCCTGAAGTTTTATGAAATCTCAATTGAGTAAAACCGTTTAAGAAAGCATGCTTTTAGCTACATTCATTATAGCTTTTATAAATGCCATTTCTGTATTAATGCAGAAAGATTTATTTGACATCAAGTTACTCAAATATATATACTTTTAGCATTTAAATTAACTTCTCGTCCCAAACTCTAAATGGGGAAATATGTCATCTTTTTTTCAGACAATCACAGCTCATTGTTAATTCACAAGTTAATGACATTTTGAGGCTATTTCCATATATTGAAGTGTAATATCCACACCTGTCCTCTGTCTCGCCTGGAATGATTAAAAGTTGCTTCATTTATACTGGGTGTTGGAGTTGACAGGGTAATTCAAGAAACAGAATGGCAACTAATGAGAGTCGGAGAAGGAACTTTCCTGATTGTAAAGTCTCCTCCAGGTTGAAAACAGCCTGGCGAGTCCCCCTGTCCCCGACGGTCCATTTTCTACCCAAATTTTCCATATTTTTCTGTGGGAAGCAGCTCTACTGTCCTTGCTCCCATAAAAATAGTTGCTCTTTTTTTTTAAAGCAAATGACAAATAAAATGACAAATATATTTGCCATTTTAATTCTGATTTTTTTTTCATTTGGCACCTGTTGTACAAATACCTTTATGGAGATAGCACAGGTGGCCCTGGAGGAGTAGCAGAGATTTGTTTTGCTGGGACAACAGCTACCCTGACGCACCAACCTAGGGAGCAGGTAGACCATCAAGCGCGACCACGAATTCATCACCACTGGATACCGTGAGTCGAGAATGGCGACGTGTTTATACTTGCTGGGGACGGGATACAGATCTTATCAGACCAGTAACACTCATGGAGGACGAGAATCTGCCTCATGATATTTACCCTACGTTCTGCTGCGGATTGTGTCTAACTTTTTAGTATCAAGGAACAAATGAGTTATTTTTATGTAAAAATTATTTGAAAACCTCAACACTCTGAAACTCTAAGCTGAGGGCAATTATTTAGGGGAAAATCCCCACCGTCTACTAAAGGAAAGCACATTTGCTGTTTGAGAGTGTAATGGGCGTCATTAGACTTGCATTCCAGCAGTAATCAAGATGGCGCGGCGCTGTGTGATTGCCGCGCTAACCAAGGAAGAATGCACCGTAGGAGGAGCCACGTGCTCATTCTCTCCTGCTCTGAACTGGCGAGATACAGGGTTTGAAGGATTGTGTGGAAACAGGATTCACGTCATCACTGGGAGATAAATCAATCGCCAAGTAGCTGATGTTAGCTATAGCAAAGCCACTTGTGGTAAAAGGTATCTCAATTATGTAAAATAAAATGGCTTAGGGCAACAGTATCGCCGTTCCGTTCAGTGTGCTGCTTCTGCTGGGTCGGGGACAGCCTTCTACTAGGTTCAAAACAACAGCCTTGGGCCGGGTGCAGCGGCTCACACCCGTAATCCCAGCACTGCGGGAGGCCGGGTCAGGAGAACCACTTGAGGCCGAGAGTTTAAGACCAGCCTGGGCAACATAGAGAGACCCCATCTCTATGAAAAATAAGAAAAACGAGCTGGGTGTGGTGGCATGAGTCTGCAGTCCGAGCTACTCGGGAGGCTGAGGCAGGAGGTTCGCTGGAGCCCAGGAGTTTGAGGCTGCAGTGAGCTACAATGACGCCACTGCACTGCAGCCCAGGGGACAGAGTAAGACCCTGTCTCAAAACCAGAAACCAAAACACAATAGCCTTTCAAAATGAATGAGTATTAAATCATAAGGCCATTTTTCAGGCAACAAAGGCAATTGTTTTAAGTGCCAAAGGTTAAACAAAAGTGACCCAAAATTGTTGATTAAAAGTTAAATATATAGAGAGAACATATATGTGTATATACAGATAGAATATATGCGTGTGTGTACATCCAAATTGGATGGGTTCAAATATCACACCCTCCAAGTCCTCTTCCTGACGTCCTTGTTCACAGTAACCGTAGTCCACATCCAGGCTGGTGCAGGACCCCGCCCTGGGCAGGAGCTGTGTCTTTGGCAGCAATTCCAGCTTCCTGGACCGATGCCTCCCGGTTTTCCCTCTCGCCCTCCTCAGCTGGCCCCCTGCCCCTGTGGAGCTATTGCTGCTATAACAGAAGCTGGAACCCACCCCCCAGTACAAAGAGGTTCCTAAGAAAGGATGGCAGTGCCCCGCAGACCTGCCTCAGGGCCCTGGAGCCAGCTCGGATGCCAGGAGTGGACCTCACGAAAGCTGGTTTTCCGCCACACGGGAGCCTTTGCTCGCGGGTTCCTAACCTCAGGTTGCTGCTGGGTGCTCCAGCAGCCACACTTGCTGGGGGGAGGCCTCCGGGTGGGTGCAGGGGCTTGGACAGCAGCACCAGCCATCGTCCGGGGTGAAGTGAGGAAAGGTCCGGGGAAAAGCCAACGCCGTTTGGAAGGAAAAGTTTATCAATATTCAAAGGGACCAGAGTCACTCGACGTGAGCCTCAGAGACGAGGAGTGACCAGGGGTGACCTTAACTGCAGCTGGAAATTCCGTCTCCAGGGGGGAGTGGGGTAGAGACAGTAGGAAGACAGTGACACGAGCCCCGCGTGAGGGTGTCCTGAGACGGGGCTCAGTGTTGGGTGGGCCACTGCAAACAGCCCTGGAGGTTTGTGCTGGAGGTTTCTGCAAATCTGGCAGAGTCACAAACGAGCGGGACCTTCTGGGTCCCAATGCTCATGCTGTCTTGGGTCACACAGAATACACTCGCCAGTACCAAGGGGGTCCGTATCGTGGCGCTGTCCCCCGAGTTCAGCGCCCCATGCCCAGCTGGGCGCCAAAAACTCCTTATTGAATGAATTAACATATGAACGTTTCTCCTTGAGAAACAATTTAAGTAATGAGTGACAAAGATCATTCTCAAAACAACCTATTAAAATTATGTGTATTTTTAAACCTCCACACCCACGGTCGATACGAGCAAGACTTTAGTGTATATAAGATAAATCTAAGACTGTAAAAATCCCATAAACTCTTTCAGTGCACATCATAATCTTTTCAATTTCACAAATATGCTTATTTTAGTTAATATGTGTTGGGTCCTAGAGAAATGTTTAAGTTTATACCAGCTTTCAAGGGTCGGAATGAAAAGTGGCTTCTATAAACACAGATGCGTTTGCTTAGCTGCACCCAGCCGTGAAAGCTGCTCCGCTGGAATGAGAATAGTCAGAAAAATTAAAAAGTATTTATTTTGGAAAGTAACGACTGGTTTTACGAAAAGCTCATTGGAGTTCGTTAGAGCTGGATTGCTAATGAATATTTGCACATTTATATTGCCTTCGGTTAACCAGTATTGGTTGTTCTGGTAATGAGCAGAATTCAATTAGTTTTATTAACATTACGAATACAGGTGACTCTTCAAAGTGTACCAGCTGCAAAGATCAGAGGGACACTGTGTCACTGCTAGAGTCCTTGAAGTAATTTGAAACATTGTAACAAACACAAATTCAGTGCAGAAGTGTTGCCAAGGATGTTTCAATGCTGGGCGGATCCACGTCCAAGCACCTCGCACAACCGCAGCGACCGCAAGCTGCAGCCTCAGAGGAAGGAAGGCGCGTCCTCCCTGGCAGGAAGGTGGGCTGCAGGGACAGTCTCTTGAGTTTGGGACCAGCTGTCGCGCCCTGTCTGAACTCAGATGGCCGCGAGGAACAGCACCGGGAGCGGCCAGGTCTGAGGTTGCTCGGCCCCTGCCTCGGTGCAGTTTTCTTTACCAAACGACACCTCCCTGTGCTGTGTCTGTGGCCTGGTTCCAAAATCAAACACACTCAAGTCCACTTTTGTCACAGATGTTAAACCAGCATGTTGGATCCACTTTTTGCTAAAGTAACTGGTCTTTGGGAATCTGATTCTGGAACCCATGGCCCTGTGTGTCCCCAGAGGATGGTGTTGAGAGAGGAGGAGACACACCTGTGGGGCTGCTCTGGGCAGGGAGGGCAGGTGGGGTGGGCGCCAAGCATGTCCCAAGTGGGGCTGTGGCACCAGGAATCCGCAGAGCCCACAGGCTCAGGCCCCGGCTCAGGAAGGCAGGAGAAACTCCTGGGTCTGCAGAGGGACGGTGTGTGCTGCTCTGCGCTGGTGGGAAGCCCCATCGCGCCAGAAAACACCAGCAGTGCCCTCAACACAAGATGCACGGCGGTTTGCCGTCCGTGCACACAGGGTCACGAGACCCTGGTGAAGGACGCTCCCTCGGGCTTCAGGCCACTGTCATGACAGAGCATCTGGGGCCAGAGTTGGGCACCCGGACCGCAGTCCTCAGGACAGCCACGTGGTCTGCACAGACGGGCAGGGAGGGCCCAGGACCGTCCGTCCCCCAAACACAAGTTTGCAGGGTCACCTGACAACATTCCTGTGAAAACATTTTGGAAATTAGTCCGTACTCTGCAATATAAGACGGGCGTGTGTTAGTCAGCGTTCTCCAGAGAAACAACCAGTGAGATACACGCACAGAGGTTGAGTATCCCTACACACAGACACACACATGCACGAGCACACACACGCACACACACACAGACATGTGCACTCACAGGTAGACTATCCCTTACCCGAAACACTTGGTTCAGATTTTGGATTTTGTTTTGGATTTTGAAATATTTGCATTCAACATCCCTAATCTGAAAATCCAAAATCCAATCTCCAGTGAGCATTTCCTTTGAGCGGCATGTTGGCACTCAGAAAGTTTTGGATTTGGGGCCAGGGATGCTGGACCCGTACACGAGGAGGCTGAATGTGGGACCTGGTGCCATGACCACAGGGGACAGTGAATGCATGACCTGCTGCCTGTGCTGGGCGTGTTCAAGCACCTGGGTGTTAAGGGTCTACACTGCTCTTCTTTGTGAGACGTTTAATACAATGATGAGTTTATCATCTGATTTAGATTCCTTTATGGCCTAGGAATGGCTCAGATACCAGCTAAAAATAATTACATTTCTAAGATTTATAACTTTGAAAATCAATAGCATTTATTAAAAAGTCTTTCAGTTCTCCCTCTGCCCTTTCATTTCCCTCGGCAAAGAGCAGACACATTCTTCTAGGATCACACTCGCAGCAGGTTCTCCGAGCTCGTGTCCATCGACACCTTTGGTAGCAGTTTCAGAAGAAAAGGTGATAATTCTAACAGAGAGAGTAATTGTCATTTAGAATTTCTGTGACACTATACGCCTGCAGAATAACTGCAATAATCTGATAAAATTCTCACAATTGCTTTTACAAGTTGCTGTTTAAAAAATACACATTCCTCTTACAAAAGGGAGTGGATAGGGTCACACTTTCCTGCGTGTGGTCGCAGGAGGAGATGGGAAACCATTTGCTGCTCTGCTTTCCAACCTGGTGTTGTGCTTTGCACAAGATCTCTGTAAAAAGAATAACAGGTAACCAGGTCTGTCTACCCACCATCCGTCCATCCATTTATCACTATTTATAGCTGAAGTTCAAGGAACAAACTGTCACCGCTCAGATCTAGAAGTCCCTCCCAAGCCTCACAGGGTAGTGAAAGCACCGTCGTCCGTTGTGGTTTAACTGTAAGTGTATTTTGTTGTGCTCTGACGTGGTGCGTTGGACGATTACATGACCCGGGCGTGGAACCAGCCGGCTCTGAGCCTGAGTCTTCCAGGTCACTGGGAATGTGGCCACTCGGCAGTGACCAAAGCAGCCCGTGTTAGGTCCTAGCAGGCAGGAAGCTGGGGTGACCGGCGCCAGCCGTGTCCCCCGCATGTCCCAGCACCTGGCGATGGTGGGTGCTCCACCAGTGACCGGGGAGGGAAGACAGCAGGGAGGGAGAGCGGGAGGGCAGGGTGGACCCTCTCACCTGGTTCCTCGTGAGGCCTCCAGGGCAGCCGGGTCTGTGCTGCACACAGTCTTTATAGTTTATGTTTTTGTGCTTTAATTGTGGCATCTGTGCGTGGAGGGGACTTAAGTGCGAAGTCAGAGTCCGTCTGGCAAACACTGAGCGGGGCCTTAACCCCCAGCAGGTGCAGGGAGGGACGGGAGAAGAGATTGGGGCAGAAACGCAGTCACGAGAGAGCCAGGAGACCCTCCCTGCAGAGGCAACGCCAGTGCACAGACGGCTGCCCCGGCGGATCGAGTGCCCATAACCACCACGGTCCTCCGTGGGCCTCAGACTCCGTGAGACAATCCTCCAGCAGTCTAATCTTCAGTAACTTTGGCTAGAAAAGCAACCTCTCGATCAATAAATCAATCCCAGCCTCGTCAAGCCCCTCTTGTGAGCGTGCAGAGTTCTTACAATAAAATGCACAAGTCTCAGTCTCCGTGCTTGAGGCGCTAACGACTTGCTGAGGGGCCGACGGCAGCTCGTGGGGGTGACCTGAGGCCCGTGGATGGGTGGGGAGGGAGACGTGGCCAGGCCAGGGTGGCAGGGAGCCGCTCCCAGGAGTCCGGGTGACGCGGGACCCAGTGAGTGGGCAGGGGAGGGAAGCGGGAGTCACAGAGAGGGTCTCGGGGGGCGCACAGGGCGATATTGGTGGTGCAGGTGGGAGACACATTCGCACAGCGGAGATCGAACCTGTTTGTGCAAAGTACAGGGATCGGGCAACTCCAGACCACGGAGCTCACTTCGAGAGTGACCTTGAACAGGTCGCTGGAGGGACAGACGCCGGGTGTCTGTGGCCACAACACTCCACCCTCCCTCTGCCGAGGGCCGGCAAGTCATCCGGGTTCCCTTCCCGCTGGTCCCCAGCAGCTTGGTGACAGCGCTGAAGGCCGGCAGTGACCATACCTTTGAGACGAGTCCAATTCACCTTCCAGGGGTGGGCTGCAAACTCCCCCCACCCCAGGGAGGGAAGCGTGTGGCGGGGCCACCGGGAGAGCCCGGGATGCCAAGTGGAGGTGACGTCTGCAGCGTCAAGGTGGACCCGTGGCGCAGGCCAGCTGCGGAGCTGGCGTCCGGGCCAGGGGCGCCCAGTGTCTGTGCAGCACCAGCACGGGGCGGGGCCAGCGGGCAAGGCGGGTGGCAGTAGGGGCCGGGTGCTGGGCAGCGCCGTGGCCAGTCGTGGGGGGCGAGAGACTGAGCCGGGCCTGGGGCAGGTGCTGGGGCAGCCTTGGCCCTCGAGTGCTCCTGTGTCTGCCCATGGACACTTTTCAACCCTGTATTTTGGATCAGCTTAGTCTTGCTAAATACCTACTCGATTGTGCTCAACACTCTCCACGAGACTTCCCACAGGCTGCTTGGTGACGGCCACCGTGCTCAGGCTGTGGACACAAAGCTGCCTTCCCAGAGCCCTCGCCCCCAACATCCCTCACCTGTGGGCTTGGCCTTGTCCCTGTCCGTGGTCCTGAAAAACCAGCCAGCGCTCCGTCCGGACCAATGACCCTGCGACCCAGCGCTGAGTCACCTGCCGCCTGCCTGGGCCGTGTGGTCCGTGTGGTCCGTCCTTTACCGTCTACGGCCTAGTTATCCGCAGAAACGGGCCTTTTCCCTTAAACACGGACTCAGTGCTCAGTGGGGGCAGACTCGCCCTGTGTGTGCTGTTCTGTGTCACAGAAATCAAGCTGGGACTCGGATCTCAGGACTCGTCAATAATTCTGCACAATTTATGAAGGCATTTTGCCAATTCCAAACAGATGCATTTACATTTTTCCAGAGAGTTAAAAAAAAACTTCCGCTAACACAACAGTAGGGAAAAAGTGTATATTTTAAAATTTATTTTATTGAGATATACAAGTGTTTTTAATGAGTCGTCTGCTTAGATAAATGTAGCCTAACCTCATCTGTGAGTTACTCTTTAGATTCTTCATTATTTCAAGTCAAGGAAAGTCTCACCAGAGCCAGCTTTCCTTCTCAGTTTACTTCCTTTTCAAGTACTTTTTACCTTTGAAGACTCTGAGGATAAAATTAGAAGTCATTTTGCTCCTGCATGTTGGTAATGAATAATTATGCTGTCATGCGGTACATAACTATTAATTACATGGCTGCCTTTTTATTTCAAGGAGTTATTTAATAATTTTTTTAATAAAGAGTTACATATGTCAGTCTCTTAAAAACATATCAATCAATGTTATTTTCGGAGGTGGAGAATTGTCACAACCACATGAAGCTCCTCTGTTTGTGATTACCGAGGGTGGGGACGCGTGTGCTCCGCTCTCTCCAGAAACGCCGGCGGCATCTGAAACACACTGCAGTCCGGGGGCTGCCACAGGCCTGCGTCGGGAGACCCTGGGACGGGGTGTCACGACCCAGGTGTGGCAGGAATGTGCGGGTCACCGGGGAAAAGCCACGCTGCAGAAAAGCAAGTCGTGCCTGTAGCTCCAGCAGAAAAGATGGGGGGACTCAAAGGCACCTTTCGTGGTTAAAGTGCAGAGAGTCTGGGTTCGTATTCTTGATGCATTTTACTAGCCGAGCAGCCGTGGGCGAGCCATTCCACCGTGCCCTGCTGTGCACGCACAAAGAGATGACGGGAATGGTGTCCACCTTGAGGGGTTGTTGAGGGTCAGACGCCACTGGTCTCTAATACACTCTGCAAATGTTAGCTGTCATTACTGCCGTGCTTGGGGGCAAAGTCCTGATTCTGCACCCAGGAGGTCCCCAGTGTATCTGGGAAGATGAGCACCCCATGCCCAAAGCAGGGACCCCCACAGCAACCTCACGCCATTGCTTAGAGAGGGTGATGGCGGCTCATCTGGACAGACTGGGTCAAGGGACTGTCTTTTAACCCACAACCACGGAAGACCCCACTTACTAGGTCTTCTCTAGCTTCTCCCAGTGGTGTCATGTCGTGCCCGGTACACGCGTCTTGCATTTCTTTTGCTGAGTGCATTCTTATTTATTTTTGGAAGCTGTTATACCTGTAGCAACTTTCTCGTTTTCATTTTCACATTATAAGCAGTGTGCAAACACACAATCGATGTGTTTATGGCCATCTTGCTAACGTCACTGACTAGTTCTAACATACTTTTGTGGATTATATCAGATTTCCTACATGGGTGATCATGTCATCTGCACGTGGACGGTTTAATGTCTTTCCTGCTGGGCGCCCTCTTCAATCTGTGCATCAGTTTTTGTTTGTTCGTTTGTTGTGCTATCACACTAGCTAGGAACAGTGGTGAATCGAAGTGTGAAAGTTGACATCCCTGCCTTCCCCATGTCTCATGGCAAAGCGTGCGATGATTCACAGCTGAGGAAGGTGCCAGTAGTGGGTGACTCACACGTGCCCTTTCTCAGGTGGAGGAAGTTGTCTTCTATCTACTTGTGGTTGTTGAGAGATTTTGGCATGAATGGGTACTCGATTTTTCAAATATTTTTTTCCAGCATTTATTGTGAGGAGCAAGTGTTTTTGACCTTTATTTGATTAATATAGTATATTGCATGAATTGATTTTCATATTTTAAGTCATTTCATCCTAGGCTTAAATCTTACTTGGTCTTGCTATAAACCCTTTTTATAATATATGGTGCTGGATTCAGTTTGCTAATGTTGTTTCAATGGTTTTTCATCCATATTCGTAAGAGATATTGGTCTGTAGTTTTCTTTGTGGGATGTCTTTGTGGTTGATATCAATACAACATTAGAACCGTCAAATGAGTTGGAAGTTGCTCCCCCTGTTCTATTTTCTGAGGTTACTGTTATTTCTTCTTCAATATTTGATAGATTTACCAGTGATACCGCCTGGGCCTGGGCTTTTCTGGAGGAAAGATCTTTAATTGTTCATTTAACTTTACTAATTGTAATTTGCCTGTTCAGGTTTTCTATTTCTTCTTTCGTCATTTTTGGAAATGTGGGCATTTGTAGGAATTTCCCCATTTCACCTAAGTTGCCTCATTTGGGGCATAAAGTGGCTTGTGACATCCCTTTATGTTGCCTTTAATTTTTGTAGGTTTGTGGTGATGTTCCTTCTTTCACTCCTGGTTTGGACAATTTGTGTCTCCTCTCTTTTATTCTTGGTCTGTCTACCTAAAGATTTGTCAGTTTTATGGATTTTTGGTTTTCTGTTTCAGAGATTTCTGCTCTAGTCTTTATTACAGCTTGCTTTGATTTTAGTTTGCTATGATTCTTCTAGCATATTCACATGGAAGCTCAGGTTATTGGTTTGAGATCTTTCTTCTGTTCTGGTATAGGTGTTTTATAGCTATAAATCATCCTCTAATTACTGTCTTAGTTGCATCCCACAGATTTTAATATATTACAATTTTGTTTTAATTCAGTTCAAAATATTTTCTTATTCCCCTTGTTATTTCCTCATTGATCCATAAGTTATTTAGAAATACATTGTTTAATTCCTAACTATTTACAGATTTCCCAGACTATATTTCAATAAGTAATGTAGTAAATGCAGCTTTTTAAGGGTTACTGTTTGCATGGCATGTATTTTTTCTTTCTTTCTTTCTTTCTTTTTTTTTTTTACTTTCAATGTATTTGTGTCTTTGACTCTAAGTTATGTGTGTGATAGACAGTGTATAGCTAAATATTGCTTAGTTATCTGATCTGATAGCATCTGCCTTTTATTTTAGTATTTAGACCATTTATATTTATTAATACTGTTATTGGTATGGCTGGATTTACCTTTGCCATCTTGTAATTTATTTTCCATATGTCTCCTGCCTTTTATGTTTCTCAGTCTCTTCTTTCATGACTAAGTATGCTACTTTCATTCCTCTGTTGATTATGTTACATTATCTATTTCTCCAAACCAAGCGATCCACTACATGCAGCCAAGAAGCTACAGATCATCATAGTTTGCCCAAGCCTTGCACAACCTCTACCAGTGGTAGGGGGTGAAGGTAAGGGCTTCAGCTTTATAGCTACTGTTTGAGGAGATTATTTAATGATCTTTTCAACTCACCATTGCCAGAAGTCCTGCCTGTGATTTATTTTTAATAGTTTTAATTTTGTTGTTTTGTTGCTAAATCTGTGATGATGATCTCCCCAACAAAACAATAGCCTGTTCTTTTTATTTAATTCATTGAGAAACTGCCAATCACCATGTCACGGATCCTAACTACCACACCTTGCTAGGTGGCCTCACTTAATAGCTAATTTCAAAACTTAGTGACATTGATACTTTGAGAAAATGACTTGCTAGAGGCAAAAATTACTTTGGCAAATGATGATGAAATGTTCTATGATCCAATATAGCAGCATTTTCTATAGACATATCCCTTGTCAGGAGTGGTAGAATCTTCTCTTGCCTCTCAAGTTTGAAGTAGTATAAGATTGGTTAAAAAGTTGATAAGCTCTAAAGATTTTTGCAATATCCACTAAGCAATGATAATTTTTGGTTGTTGAATGGCAGTAGAGGGGTGATTGTAAAGGCAGTAGATATTTTTTAAATACAGCTGGAGCCACAGGATCTCAAGTGAGAAAAGGGTCAGAAATGAAGTGGCTCTTCTCATTCACAGACAACCCCTTGACTCACCTCCAAGCAACGTCAGAGTAAAGGCCGGGACGATGGTGCAGCAGTGTGGGCAGGTGACAGGTGGCACACTCAGAGGGGTGAATAGTAAACTTAATAAAGGAGGCATTGTCCAAGGTGCTGAGAGTGTTAGTGCAGCGGAAGAGAATGAGGAGGACCCAGGGGACAGGGGCTGCTCTCTGAACACAGGGAGGCCTGCGGTCAGGAAGAAGAGCCGTCCGAGGGAAGGCTCGGCCTTGGAAGGAAGAACTCAGTGACCACCAAACAGACACTGTGGGAGACCCACCCAGCACCTCCCTCCCACCTGTCCCTGAAGCCAGCAGCACCCAGAGACGATGTACAGGTTGGTGTCCCAGGAGGTGGATAGAGCAGGATGGGGTGGACGATGTGTGGGTACAGTGAACGGGGGACTCCACACTGCTCTCCAGGCCTGAGCCTCATTCTTCTTTTTCCTGGATGGAACTTCAAGTTCCAGCACAAGGGAGACACAAAGCTCCCTCAGCAGGAGTATCTTTGACTGATGATTTCAATTCAGCTACATTCCCACTGGGATGCTCCACAGGAACGTGAGCCACTGTCAACGTCCTTCCTCTACGGAGGCAATGAAAGAGGGAGAAAAGGTGTAATTAATCAACGTGACGTGTAGCTGCCACGGTCCCACTCCTGACGGAAGTCAGGAGACCTGAACGTGCGGTCCCACCCTCACTGCCACCAATGCTGGAAATGTTCTCTGTGCACCCCCTTCCCCTCTGCTGGCCTGACGGGTGGGTGGTCGGAACCCGCACCCCGGTGGGAGCAGCTCTCAGTGACTGTCCTTCCTTGGTGGTCACAGTTCCTGTTGACAAGTGTGGTGGCCCCCAGCAGGCTGGTGAGTTCTGTGTGCTTCCAACACGGGCGTCTTGCTCCTGTGGGGTGGGACTATCCCAGTTTCCAAACAGGTTGGCTGTGACACTTGGGACAGTGACACCGCAGAGATGACCATGTCTGTGGGGCAGGCTCAGTTTCCTGTTGAAAGGAGCCACAGCCACGTTCTCTGGCAGGGGGACACTGCACACCTGGGCTGTGGGGGTGGACGACACAAACCCTTCCTGAGAGGGGTCAGAGTGGGAGGACCAGCCCCCGGCTCCTGCGTGTTCTGACGCTGGGGCAGTGGCCACGGGGCTCAGTGTGAGGCACATGCTGCTCTGGGGACATCCCATCCCCACGGCTGGTGAGCCCTGAAGCGTCCAGGCCACCGTGCTCCCAAGTGCGTCTGGGTGACAGGTGGTGGCCCTCGGGGCCAGCAGCGGGTCCTGGGGCTGTGCCCACGGCTGCAAGTCCTTTCCACGGGGGAGACGGTGCCCGGGCTGCTCTGGGTGAGGACCTGCAGGCTCTGGTCCAGGAGCGCGGCTGCCCACGGACAGGCAGGCAAACCGCCAGGCAGGACAGGGCAGTGCGCACAGTGGGCCTGGAGGGCCATGTCCCACCATGAAGCACAGGCTGCTAACGGTCTCTTCTAGAACTTTCCTTCATGCCCTATTTTCACTATTGGAAGTTTTGTCATCATTATTTTCTAATAGCAAAAATAAATAAATCAGGCCTTGTAGAGAAGCCCTTCTTTTGGCTGTTGTCAGTGGATGGGACCCAACGGGGCACAATGGGGCAGGCTGCCCAGGGAGGAGACAGCTCATCGTGTCTGAGACCCGTTTGTTTTTCTGGGCCCAAAAGCAAATGAGTATTTTTCTAAAATTCCTACATAAAACCGTGAAATAGACACGTTTTTCTCTGCTACCACTCATGGAGGGAAAACATTTTCCTACACCATGGATGGGAACTGATCAACAAAGTCCCTACACTTCCCTTCCCTTGGCGTAAACCCTGAAAGCAGCATCTCCCAGGTTTCATGAACTTCCAGAAATGGTTCCCAAATTCAGGAAAATAAAATGTTTTCTTCTTTTTTTATTTTGTAATGTCTAAATTAAAACCTGGGCTGATGCATCCAAACGTGTCTGCTTTGCCTAGTTTAAATTTTCTAATGAGAGAACAACGGTTTAAAGAGAATATTTATTTTGCTCTTAAAACTATAGTAAAACATCATTTTGATATTCTAATAATGTATTACCATGAATTTTTTTTCACTTTACTTGTCCTGAAACAATAATTTTACCTTTGACCATTTTAAGTCGATGACGTCTGTGCGGAAATACACGTTTTCTTCTCGAGGAGATGGAAGTGCGGCGTCTCCCTCTGTAACAGCTTTGGTGGCTTTCGGGCCTGAATTAACGCGGCTGTCTGTGTGTTGTGCTGATGATGGACATTTAGACTTCAAGGTATAATTTCCAGTAAAGAAAAGTCATTTTATTTCCATCTGAATAAGCACTCTATCACTCTAACCAAGTCAAACAAAGTTATTATCTGGCTTTTTGCCAAGGTATAAAAAAATAGAAAGGTCATATTTTTAATAGCTTTGTACTCTGTAGTAATCAAATTCGAAAGCCTGGAGAAATAAACTGCTTGAATCTATCAGGGCTCCCTGTGCGCATTTAACCCCTGGCTTGCCGCTCTCGTTCGATGCCAAAGTGCCCGGCGAGCCACCTGGGCCTTATCTCGGCCATCGGCTTTTACACGCAGGCGGCATGTTCTAATCATAAAGTGGCAGAAACCAGCTAATAAGAAACAAGTCTGTTCGACTCTACTTTGAAGACTGTACCCGAAGATAACGACCCATCCAATTTCAGCTCCGGGATGAACACGATTACAGCATGTAAACCAGCACACACTTAAAGCGTTAATAGATTACTCAAGTCGACGTTAATTAAAATAAACACCTGCTTTAAAAGCCACTTTCATTCTGGGTGACGGCACTGAGTTGCTTGAAACTCTAAACAAATTACTCCACGGTATTGCTGTAGCAGATTTCCTAGTTTCACGATGAAATGACAGGTAATCCCCAGGACTGAAGCATGTCTCATGGATATTAGCATCAAAATAGCAAGGGTAAAAATAGTAGAAAAAGTTATATGACTACATCCTGTTGAAGAATCATAAAATTCATATTTTTGCATAAAGAAAACTTTTTGTGCAATGGGTTTTAGACGACTCAGCTGACCATACAATACACACACTTCAGCCCTGAATAATGCTTATTTTGCCCCAAAGAAATTCCAAGAATGATGTTGCTATACCTATAAAGTAAACTTTGTGCATTTCTCCTTCAACGACCCCCTACTCTGGAGGTATTGGTGTAATATTATTAGTAAAGTTTATTTTCATCTGTGTCCTGCACCCGGGTGGGTGGACTGTCCCTCGGGGCCTGTATAACTGAGGCTTCGTACATTCACAAAAGATCCTTTAAGCCACATGGGCTGAGATTCTAGAAGTAAATGAAAGTGTTCACCTGCTCACAAGCCATTGTCAATGGCTTTCATCAAAACTTCAGACACTGTAATTTAAAACAAAATGTCTTTCAGCTGCTAATAACTATTACACCCCAGTAGTTTAAAGTAAGACTCGGCAAACTTATCCTGGAGATGACATAGTGACTATTTCAGGCTTTGTGTCCAAGAGGGGAGGCCAGGAGATGATGTAGCTCTTTATATAATCGCCTACAATGTAACCATTTAACAATGTAAACACTGTTACCTCATGGGTGGTAAAATGAGTACATAGATAAATAAAACACCAATCAAAAAAACAAACAGAAACCCAGGTTGCTGGCTGACCTCAGGTTGCGGGAAGAGCCGGGCAGGTGAGCTCAGGGCAGGTGTCCTCCCTGGGTTCTCCCCCAGGGCTGTGGCGTTGGCTCTGCCGCTGGCCCGGAGATCTGGGCAGCTTATTTAGGGACCTTCGGCCTAATTTTCTCGTATGTGAGTGGGGGTGGTGACAGCAGGTGGCACCTGCTGGACCACACCTGACTACCCCGCGCAGGAATCATCAGTCTCTACTTCCACACGGTGCCCTGAGCTCCTCCCACTCTCGCGGGCTGGGCCCTGGGCCTGGGATACGCGCCCACATCCCCCAGGACAAGGTGCTCGGCTGAGCTGACCGGGTGGCCGCTGAGGGCTTTCGGGGTCTCGGCCTCTGTTTGGTGGGAGCCGCCTGTCCCCTCTCGAGGCAGCCGAGTGGCCGCAGCTCAGGCGAGGGTGGGGGCACCAGGCCAGGCTCCCCCCTGCGCTGGCCACTCAGGGGGTTCGAGGCACAGAGGCTGCCCCTGGAGCCCGCCCTGCCCTCGGGGTTGCAGACGAGGCCACGTAGAGCCTCGGGACACGGAGAAGACCCTTCCGACCGCCCCAGGCGGGCCTGGCCAGACTCAACACGCCGTCGGCTCTTGGCGACCGGCACTCAGTTTCCTGCGGGCTGGAGACACTCGGGGGTCTGCGCGGAGCGGCCGGGGTCGCGGTGGGGAGAGGCCCTGCGACCCGGCACCTCCCGCGGACGGGCAGGCCCCCCCCAGGGCTGTCTGCATCGCCCACCACAGCTTCTCTCAGGCGGGGAAGGACACACGGGAGAGACAGGAAATCTCAGTGCCGGGGAAATACATCAAGTCACCTTGAGCTAAGGTCGTCTGGAATGAGTCCCGTCCTTCTGGGCTGAAATTACGCCAAAGGCAAAACCGCTTTATTCTCCTTCCCTGCAGGCTGACGCGTGTCACAGCCTGCGCTAAGGACAGGGATGGGGACGGTGCCCTGTTCCGGGAGAGGCGGAGGGGGAGGCCGGGCCCCCTGTGGGACCCTCCTCTTCCTCAGGGCGCGGGCTGGCGCTCCGGCGAGGTAGGTCCCGGTTAGCGGAGCCGCAAGAGGAAGAAAATCAATTATCGGAGGGAGAATGTCCTCTCAGCAGACGATTTCCGAAGCAGTGAGAGCGAATTTCCCCTTGGATCGAATACACTGCCGCTGTCGCAGCGCCTTGAATTACTTGTTCCGAGCGTGAATTGAAGGCCCGAGCGCGGCTCTCGGGGCGGTGGAGGCCACGGGCTGATTTACGGCCGGGCGGAAGGTCCGGGGAGGAACAGAAAGCTCAGCTGCTTCGGACGCGCAGGTGACTCGCTCGGCACGGGTGGCGGAGAAAAGCCCGCTCCCACCTCGGGTGGTTTTGCGTAGACGCGGGCGGCGGGGGCGGCTCCCAGGCAGGCAGATGTCCCCTCCCCCCTAGGACACCAGGACAGCAGACAGTTAACCGGGGAGACACTGTGACCAGCAGGTCTCCGCGCAGTCATCAGTAGAACCGCTATTATAGCCAACTTAATAGCTTGAAAATGAACTCATTAGTGGTCTTTTATCAGCGCAGAAAAGTCTATTAAATCCGGATGTGTGAAGCTGCGGCCCCGCGGCTCATTTCCAACCCACTTGTGACCCGAACGAATCTGAGAAGCGCTTTTCTGGGAGTCGGGGCTCGGCAGGAGCAGAGCCCGAGCCGCCAGCCCCTGCCGGCCGCCTCTGTCCTGGAGGCCTTCGGTTAATTCACCGCCTGGTGGGGTGTCCGTGCCCTTTCCTCCCCCTGCGCGTCACCCACACACCCGACAATTGGCAGCTGCCAGGAGACGCCACCACTCAGCCTTCACATGAGGCACACGTGGCAGAGGGTGGAGTCCCCAATGCCAGGGACTGCTGGGCCCTGGGGGGCCCTCTGTTCCCCTCCTTCCTCCTTCCCTCCCTCCCTCCCTCCTTCCACCTTCCTTCCCTCCCTCCTTCCTTCCTCCTTCCTTCCTCCTTCCTTCCTCCTTCCTTCCTTCCTCCTTCCCTCACTCCTCCCTTCCTCCTTCCCTCCTCCCTCCCTCCTCCCTCCTCCCTCCTCCCTCCTTCCTTCCCCTCTGCCGATGGTGACTGAAGACATGGGAATCCAGTGCTTTCATGCTCTGCACATTCACTGTTTCCTGCCGATTATTGTAATTTAAGTTCTCGTAGACAGAGGTCTAGGCAGCGGCACGGCCAGCCGACTCCCCATTAGCCCTGGGGCTGGGGTCTGGGTTAGCACAAACTTGTGGAATAAACTGTGAGGAAAACACGAAATTCTCTCAAACGCCTCCTCCTCTCGTCACATCCCGGGACTTCCCGGACCCGAAGACGCCAGCGTGACTTTTGCACCAGGGCACGTCACTTCCCCTCCGCGGGGGTCTGGTCTCATGAACAGGAGACAGTTCTTTCAGAACCACCCAGACCCGGGGGGGCCTGCAGTGAACGCCGCGGCCTTAACCCGGGTGAGGCAGGGGTGCCTCCCGCCGTGGGTGCCGGGCGAGACGGGGAGGCAGGTGACAGTCTCTGGGACTGTCACGCTGGGTGCTGAAAGCAGCTGTCACTCACCTCTTAGAAGCCACTTTCCACTTAACTCTCACGCCCCACCCCCCGGAGGAACGTGCCGTCGGCCCCCCACAGAGCCGGCCGGGTACTGCCCGGCATGTGCACCGGGTAGGCGCCCCCCACAGTGCTCCCCTGGCTCTCAAGGACCCCAGAGCCACCTGGAGGGCTGCGGAGCACAGGTGGGCCCACCCAGAGTTCCCGGCTTCTGATTTCTAAGCCCCAGGTGACCCTGGGAACCCTGAGAACCTACCGTAGGGTGAAGGCCTGGTGGCCCAGAAAGCTGCTCAAATAGCCCAGGAAATAGCCCAGGGCTGGAGGGCGGAAGGGAAGAGTGAGCGGAGGAGAAACAGTCACCTTCGAAAACCTGCAGAGAGCCAGCAGGTGACAATCTTCAGTTGGTGGTCATTTCCAAGGAAAATATACATATGTATATGTGTGTGTGTGTATATATATTAAATGCCATATTTTGTAACTAAATTACTAACAAATTGATTGACAAACACCATGATCATTAGACTCCGTGAGTGTTTAAATTCCAAAACTGTGCTGCTGTTCATCCAACCTGCTTGTTCTACAGACGTTTTGTCACAAAAATCAATATTTTATTTCATTTTAATCGCTGACTTTGGGCATTCATTTCGAGATAATGGGCTGCTAGTCCTCGTAAGTGCTCTAAGTTGTTCATAAATTCACATTCTAGGTCAAGGTGTAGTGAAGCCCTTCAGCCTCACTGTCCCTGGTACGGAGATGGCCAGGGAAGAAAGTCCAGGTTTTCCGAGCGGGGGCTTCTTCCAACACCAGACATGTCCCAAGTCCTCACAGAGCAGTCGCTGCAGTGGGACACTCATTGTTTAGGAAAATACATGTAATAAGCAAAAGTTACCAGGACTGTAATAAGTAAAGCATGTTTTCTTTATCCCAGTAGAAACGACGTATATTAAAAATAAATTTCAGGTACAGTTGTGAGTACAGGCACAGGTACAGACTTTGTACTGAATCCTGAGTCTGCTCCCCGGAGGAGCCCCTCACTCCACTTTGTGGGGAGTCAGGGACTCGTTTACACAGAAGACAGGACAGGCGGCGGCCCCGGGACCCCTCTCTCCCCGCAGTGTCTCTGGTACGAGGGACAGCGTCACGGTTGAAGGGGGAGGTCTGTGTAGCCGAAGGAGCCAGATCAGGTCGGGGACAGCAAACCGCTGGCGGTTCCCCAGGAACCGCGGACCCTCAGGCCCCAGAGGCGAGCGGGTTTGCCCTCGAGAAGGAGGGAAAGGCGGAAAGGGGGAAACGATTGATTTTCCCCCGGCAGCCTGTTTGGAACCAGCTTCTTCAGCCTGGTTTTATCTGGATGAGATTTTCATCATCTCGAAGTTATTTTCCCAACAGGAGAATTTAATGTACTATTTATTAGTATAACTCCATTACATAAATGGGTTTATTCTGCTATTACAAAAATAATTGCACGGAAAATGTGCCTTCTGAGTTCTCTGACCAGGATAGTTTGCCCTTTTTCTTATCTCTGTCCTCTGAGCTTTAGCGCCCACGCCGGGGGTGCCTTGGAAGGAGCAGGCAAAAGCTGAGCTTCCTCAGCGCAGCTCGGACGCCAAAATGGGGAGAGGGACACCTGTGGTGTCGCTCAGGGCTCTGTGCACACGAACCTTCCCACCAAACCTACCACTGGCGTGGCCGGGCGCCCTTCGAGTGTAGAACCAGAAAAAATGCACCCGATATTGTGCGTAAATTTATCCACATTCTCACACAGTAAGAATAGACTTGGAAGAGCCAGGATCAATTAGAGACAATAGATTCGTATCAGTTATTTCCTTCTGGAGTCAACAGGAAAGAGAATATGCTAGGCATTTCCATGTGAAAAGGATAGTTTCACCAATAAACTGCTTAAAAATTAGTGTTTCTCATCACATTAGTGTTTCAGATCCCACCCCAGGCTGCTGCCGAGAGGACGTTGGTGTAGACGGCTAGAAAGAAGGCAGGTGCCCTTCCGCCCCGGACTGGCCCGGGGGAGCCCTGTGTCTTCACTTCCCCACCTGCTCCCCTCCCCCCAGGTGGCTTCTAAGCACGACTCGTCTCCACGACAGAACTGGCTTTTGAGCTTTTGTGTTAGATAAATGTAAGGATACACACGTGTGCGTGTGCGTGTGTGTCTGTTCGATTCCAGCAATAATCTTGCCTGAGGGTTTTTTAAACATGAAGCATTTTGTCTCCTCCGTGTAGAAAGCTGGAGAACATTTTGCCCAGGGGCCGTGTGCAGATGTTCTGGGGTGTAGGAGACGTCAGTTCATGCACACACGTGCACACACACACATGCACGCGCGCACACACACACACGTGCACTACAGAGTCACTCGGTCTCTCTCCAATACCTCCTCGAGTCTTGTCACTGAGAAACAATTTGGCATCGTCGTTCCAAACATTCCCCACCCCCTGAGGGCAGGGGTGCAGCATGGCAGTGGCATGTTCCCACGCCAACAGCTCCCGCTCCCACCCAGCACGGACCTGACCACATGGCCACGTAGAGGAACCATGGCCCCAAATCCATTTATTTACACGGAGCCTGGAGGTGTGCTGAGAAAGCTGAGTGAGTCTGAAACACAATTAACTCAGCTGACGGAAGCAAACACGCTTGCTCAAGCTGCGGGATGATTTTAGAGAGCTGGTCACGCCACTGTCCAGAATTCAAATGGTTCTTCCAGCCCTTCTGGTCCCAAAATTTTCCCTGAGACTTGAAGCCATACGCCACCTCCTGCACAACAGACCCGTGGGAAGGGGGTTTCCGAGGCCCAAGAGAGTCCAGAGCAAATGCAGACCCACCCAGGGCCGTGGTTTGTGGGAACATCTTGATACTTCTCCTTACAAGACTCTTGGGTAAAATTTGCAAATATCCTTTAAAGGCACAATTTCTAACTGTGATCTTTGCCTTTAAATAACGGGGACCCCTTTTTAAAACACATAACAGTGATAGCTGTAGGGCACTTACGATAATGGGTATAATAAAATATGACCTTTAATTTGATCTTAACAAGACCATGAGGCTGGCACACGCAATAGCATTTAGCCCAGCCCGTGTGCAATTCTCCGTCGACTCGGTTTCCCTTGTCCGAGAAATGCCGAGACCAGGGGCTTTGCAGGCTGGGGGTGAATCTCCCCACCGGCTACTGGCCTGAGACCACAGGGAAGTCACCTGACCTTCAGCGTCGTGTTCTTTTCTGTAAATGTGAAAGTCATGTCCACTCTGCAGAATATTTGTAGGGATTAAAATGAGACGGTTCGAGAACAGCTCTGGTATTTCCTGACTCTGGAGAAAATACTCACACTGTGAGCACTGACCACGTGGCCACAGGCCAGCTGAGTGCCTGTTGCCGTGGACACCTGAGCCCGGTGACACAGGTCAGGCGTGGATGTGCAGGTGGAAGCACGTGCGTGTTGCCCAGTGCTGTTCCCAGGCCGGGCTCATTCCGATGAGATTTTCCCAAACCGTCCCACCAAGCGCCGCGTTAGGGGAAAGCAGGAGAAGGGTGGATTCCAGCATTTGGAAAAGTTGTGCCCAGCAGACCTTCCCGCACACTCACACCGTGTGTTCGCGTCCCGGGAGTCCCACAGCAGCAAACACGCAAACGCACCAAATGGTAATCGATTTAAGGAAGCTTTTTCCAGAATCTTAGAACCACAGAATTCTCTCCCTCTCTTAAGCTTCACTTGCTAACATTTCACAGACATGGTGCACAACGGAACGGGCTTGGGAAATTGTCACGTTTTCATTGTCGTCACTTTACTTCTAATTTCGAGTTGCCTGAAGGGTGTTTGATGGGATTTAGATACTGATGCTCACGGTGGGGCTGACATGGCCGTGAACCAGGAGAGGGGACACAGCATGTGGCTTCGGGGCCAGGGACAAGGGCGCTGGGGCTGGACAGGGTGGCGGCCTGGGTGGGCGGTGGGTGCACAGGGCCCCTCGGAGGCTGGGGAGGGGCTGGACTCTGTGCCCGAACTGAGGGGTCCTCTAGTGATCACTGTCTTGAAGCATCGAGTTCCCTCCACGGTGTCTTGTGGTCATACCTTATTCCAAACCCTCCTAGACAGGATCTCAGATTCCCTGTAAGGTGACCCCACCAGGACGGGACTGTGAGGGTGTAAAATGCCTCCTGTGCCGAGTCAGGCACAGACGCCCTTCCCGGGGGGCTCCATGAGCTCCCAGAGCCGGGGCTGGTGGCTGAGCTGAATGACGCCAGCTGCAAGAACTCGATCCTGCATTTTCTGAGAAAACTGGTGAGAAGATTTTCTCTCATTATGATAATTTATCACTTACAAGATACCAGAGCTGCATGGAGATTGCTGAGTAACAGGTGAAATTGTGCAGAAGGAGGTCTCTGCCCTGAGGAGTTTCCATGCAGAGGCGTAAGTGGGATTATGTCGGACAAGCGTGACCCGATCCCCGCCTGGCAAGCAGGTCGGGGTGGACTCCTGGTGAGAGCGCATGTGTGCATGTGTGTGCATGTATGTGTGCGTGTGTGCATGTGTGTGTGTGAGAGAGACAGACAGATCGGGGGCTCACTCAGTGCAGAGGGGGGAGGTGAACCGAGACCTCCCTTTGCTGCCTGTGCAGCCCCTGAGGATGGGGAGGGAGCCGCACCTCCCTGATAATATTGGGGTTTTAGGGTCTGGACCCGGTGACGTTAGGGGGGCCTCCCAGGGCAGCCAGCTCATCAGGAGTGGGCAGTTCACGACCTCAGAACTTAGGGTCAGTCGTGCCAGGTGCAGGTCTCAGGCGGAGCCCCGAGCAGCAGCGGGGAGCAGCCGTGGGGGCTCCGTCTAACCCTTCGGAAGCAAGGATTTCCTGGAACTAAATCATTTTCTCTTTGTCCTGGTATTGCTTAGCATAGGAAAAACTGCTCGGTTCCAAATGACACAGCTGATATTAGTGTCATTTCTCGCGGGAACCCGTGCTAGCGCCTCCTGTTTGGCTGCTCGGCTGTGTGAGTGCTCAGGAAACAGAGAAAACAACCGGATAGAAACCGAGCACCAAGTAAACCAAGTGTGTAAACACATGGACCCGCCTCTCTCTGCAGCCTATGGAAAGAACGTTCGCCCTGTTGAAACACTGGTTTTCAAACATATTTTCATTTTTTATTTTTCAAGGGAAGCGAGAGAGGCATCCGTGTAAAACAACGCTGGTTCTTCTCTCGGGGGGAGGGGGAGGCGCCGGCGGCTCCCTCCTGCCAAAGGGACCCCCGGGGGCCCTACAGGGCCGGGGGCTTGAGGAGCTCGATTAACACCCAGGAGCCTTCCTACCAGAAAGCGCTGTTCTCTCTTTTGTCTTGAGGTCAAAATCATTGTTGAGGGACAAACCAATTTTACAGCCAAGTTCTGTATAAACAAGAAGGGAGATGAGAAGCCTTGGTAGGGAAAATGAGTTTACAAGTAGTTATAATAATTTTAACCAGAAATGAAAAAAAAACGTTTTGAATGCCAGAAGACAGAAAATTTGCAATTCCCCGGTGTAATTGAGTACACTTTTATAGACTTCATTTTTGTTTTGGAAATGAATTCTTCCACAATGGAGATGCTCTGGTTAATTTAAGTCATAATTAAAAACAACTCTAGCTTATATATTGATTTCATTACATTGTATTTCATTTCTGTTTATTGTTTCACATTTTAACAAGTTAATAAAGCAGGCTTTTTGTGTACTCTTGTGTACTGTTTACAAACCCAACTATTTTTTTATTAGAAATCACATTCATGCCGCACACTCTTCTCCCAGTACAGTAATAAGGTTGTTGTTCAACTTACATTAAACAGTCAAGGAGAAGCCATTATTTGTTTAGGAGGGAGTCAGTTTTCCTGGTTTCTCAGGCAAAATCAATTCTTGTTTCCCTTAAAAGACAAATTCTTGAGAAAGTTCTGGTCGTCACCCGGCAGAGGAGGGCGGGTGGGAGGGTGTTGACTCCACACCTCAAACTGGGAAGAACCAACGTCTTAAAAACATTGACTCCTGCTATCCATGAACATGGAATAGCTCTTCATTCATTGGATTCTTCCTGGATTTCCTTCTTTGAAGTGTCGTGGTTTTTCTCACATCGATCTTGTCCACGTTTTGTTAGATTTATACCTAAGCATTTCACTTTGAAGGGCACCCTGGGATCTTCTCTTGCCTAATTTTTTTATCTTGGTAAGTCATTTATTTTCTTTCAGCTCACGTAACCTCATCTCAAAAATGCTGCTCTAACGCCCTGCTCAGGGCTGTGGCAAAGACAAAACAGTAAATCAAACATGAAAGCCCTTTGCAAAATGCAAAGCTCTGAATGCTTAATATCACACTTCCCGGCCGGGAGGAGGTCCTGAGGGGACTGCCGTGTCAGGAACAGAGGCAGACTGGGGTGAGCTCACTTGGAATCATGCCCTGGCCCTGCCCCTGGAGCTGGGGCCACCCTGTCAGCCTCCCGGCCCCGTCTTGGACTCCCAGCTCCTCCTGCGCACATCCCGTGGATGAGCATCCCACCTGCTCTGTGGCACGGAGGTGCAGACCCTGCCAGGGCCCCAGATTGCATCTTTGGGTGCAGACGAGAGGGCCCAGCCGTGCTGAGCCTGGCCATGGCGCAGCCCCGAAATCCTGCAGCTGCTGACGCCGACACTCGGTGCACAGGTTCGTTCTGTTTCCCGCCCCGTGTGCCGTGCACAGCTCTGGCATCTTTGAGACCCGTCATTCTCCACGGTCACCACCTGTGAGCTGGCAGAGGTGCCTCAAGTCTCCCCCCGAGACGTGGTCAGCAGTGCGACCGCAGGACCAAGCTGCTGGCTCTGTAATGAGCTGGGCGGCCTGGCCCTCCCATTGGCAGCAGCTTCTTAAGCAGCCTGGGGAATATATTAGTTTTAATTTTTTTTTTAGGAAACAAAAACATAAGCATTGCTCTGCCCATAAAACTCAATCACAAGCAAGCCCTTCTGCGAGGGGCGAGTTAATTAGCGCTACTTATTACGATTTTACTGCTGTTGATTCATCCTGCTCTATCCATAATCTTAATTCACCCACAAAACCAATTCGGTTTAATAACCTGTAAAAGGAGTCAGGAAATCGAGTTACCTGTTAAAATATTGCTGCCCGGAGTCCTCTAGTCTGGGCTGTTTCTCTGTGGGCTCCATCCCTGATGCGCTGGCCGCTGGGTCTCCCGGGTGGTATAGCCAGAGTCCCCTCTTCACCCTACTCTGCCCACAGATGAGCCACACATGCCCCCAGATTCATGTGACAAAGTCCTAATGCCCAGATGTCAGAACGTGACTGTATTTGGGGACAGGGTCTTTACAGGGGTGATTAAGGTAAAATGAGGCCGCTGCGGTGGGCCCTGACCTGGTGGGACTGGGGTCCTTGTAACCAAAGGAGATGAGGAAGCAGACACAGAGGGGCCACATGAGGACACGGGGAGGAGATGGTGGCCACACGCCAAGGAGAAGCCTCAGGAGACCCCAGCCCCGCCACGCCCTGGTCCTGGACTTCCATCTCACCTGCCCATTCTCACCTGCACTCACCTGCCCAGTCACCTGTACACTAACCTGCACACTGTCATCTGCACACTCACCTGCCCATTCTCACCTGCACACTCACCTGCCCATTCTCACCTGCACACTCACCTGCCCAGTCACCCGTACACTATCCTGCACACTGTCACCTGCACACTCACCTGCCCATTCTCAGCTGCAGTCACCTGCACACTTGCCTGCAGCCAAAGGAGGGAGGGAGGGAAGAACAAGTGCTGACGCCCACTTGTCTGGCTTGGTGGCCCCTCAGGAACTATGGCTGCCACAATATCACAATTCTTCATTTTCAGCAGAGAAACAGTTCACAGGTGCTCTGAACACCTCCATGCTGCTGCTGTTTCACTTCCGAAATTGACAAAGGGAAAAATCAGAGACAGCAAACGCAAGGGACATAAATTGCAGCATTCCCAGCAAGCACCATGCAAATATTTTCATGAAACTGTAAACAAAACCTTCCATATAAGCTTTAAAAAAAAAAAACTAAAAATACATCAAAAGTCACATTTCTGAAAGTTTACAATTTCATCGAGCAACCCTTCCACTCTGCGGAGAGTGTGCTGAGCAGACATTCAAAGGCAAGAGCTTGAGGAGATTTCAGGACTTGCTTTCCTTTAACTGCACCCCATTTTGAGTGTCTTAAAAATTGTTTTTAGAAACTCAGAGTCTTTCGCATCACTCAGTATTTGTTCACTGAAATAAGCACGTGGAGTTCATTCTGGTCCGTTAAACCGGGAAGACCCAACCACGGTCCGGAGGCACTGTCTGTGTTTTACATGGTTTCTGGTTTTGCTGTTGCGTTTGGGGCCGTGGAAAACACGCAAGCACACACGTGCACACATTCTGTAGCGCATCGTTGCCGTGGCCGTCCCTGTGCCCAGAAGAAGAAAAGTGCGAGTTTTTCCGCCTCTGCTCCAAATTCCTTCTCCACTCGCGACCCGCCCTGGCAGCGCTCTCAAACGCGCGTACGTTTAGGCTTCCGGGGGGAAGGACCGCGGGCTCCCCAGGAATAACCTGCCGGGACTCAAACCGGGGAGAGCCGGGCTGCGTCTGAACAGGGCAGGCGGAGCGGCCCCGCGGGGCTCTCCGTCTCCGCGGGGGACCCCGCACACTCTCTCCGAGACCCGCTAGCATCTCCTCTCTGATAAGGGGTCCCCTCACCCCCTCCATCCTCTTTGCGACAGATCCGCGAGCCGCGCTCTGCTGTCGCCGCCAGCTCCCGGAAGGCGCGAGCCAGAGGAGTTGGAACCGCGTCCAAGACGTGTGCACCGTGTAGCCGGGGAAAATTTAGCAATTAAAAGCAGCTAAAGCTAAGCAATTTATGACTTACAGATGTCAATTTATGACAGAAACGACTGCGTATATTGTACCAGCAAAGTGACATTTATTTGGTAATTAATGATTAAAACAGTAATTTCCCGATGTTATCAGCCACCTGGTGTCTGGTGGTGTTCAGAGACGGCCGGCGAGCTCCCGCCGGGGCTGCGAGGACCCCAAGCCCCCGTCAACGGGGGGGGGGGGGGGGTGTCCGGCAGGGAGCCGCGTGCCCACCGGCGTCCGGGGTGTCGCCACTGTGAGTTGACGCAGACCCCGAGGTTCGTGCACGTTTCTGCTCAAAGATCCTTACAAATGTTTGCCGAATGAGCGACTACATAAATGAATTAGTTAATGGTTGGATTCCTCAGGAAGCAAGAACCAAAACAAACAGAAAACGTAGGTGGGTAAAAATACCTGCCGAGGTCTCCTACCTGCCCCTGTTCCCCGGAGGCAGGGTGGGCTGGGCGGGGCCAGGTGGAGCGATCCTGGCTCCCTCTTCCTCCTCCGGACAGACGCGGTGATGTGTCTCCCTCGTAGCTTGGCAACCGCCCCCCCCCCAGTGCCTGCAGGACCGCGGCCACCCCCGCCCCCCGCAGCCCCCCAGGCGGGAGCAGTGGACGCTCAGGGTCCTGCTGCCCAGGGCGGGGCCCCCGCCGGCCGGAGCAGAGGGCAGCGCCCAGCTTCGCCTGCTCAGACGCGTCTCCTGGACCGTTGAGAAACAGTCTGGTGGCGAGGACTCCAGCGCTGCGTCTCAGCCTGGGAGACACATTTTCCTCTCTTAGAGCAAGCGCAGAGTGTTTGTGTAGGCCCCAGCGACAGTGTCCAGGACTGCGTCACAAATACCGCCGCCCGGCAGCGCAAACAGCAGACAGGTGCGCGCTCGGTCCTGCGAGTCCAGCGGCAGGGCTGGTTCCTCCCCAGGCCTCTCCTCGGCGCGTGGACACCATCCGTGTCTTCGCAGGGCAGTCCCTGTGTCCTCACCTCCTCTCCCACGAGGACCCCGCCCCTCGGGACCAGGCCGCCTGGCAACCTCACTTGTCGAATCAGCTCCTCAGGGCCTTGCTGCACTCTTAGGTCCCGCGTGTGACGCCCATGGGTGGGTCTGAGGGGACACGGCTCAGCCCACAGCAGCCCCTTTGTGTGTTAAACAGGACGTGTTAGGTTTCTGAGTCCTGTGTCACCTCGAGCAGGCGCGGCCCCCGTTTGGGAAGCCTGGGTGACGCTGCCTCGGAGACTGTCAGGACTCCAGATCCGCCCCCCGCTGCTCTTGCCAAAGGCGTAGGCCCCGGGGCTGCAACCCTCTCATCTGCAAAGCTGTGGTGTCTGCTAGACGCTCCCCCAGGCCCTCCTGGCTCCCAGGACTCGGTGACACAGTCCACAGTCTGGAAGCCACACCGTTGCAGCAAGTGCGTCCCGTTGAGATCTGTCCCGTGTGGGGCTGCGTGACCATGACCCCCTGGCCAGGACCTGGACTTATGCCTTTTGGCTCCCAGGTAAACAGTGCGAACTGGCCCAGGTGTGCCAGCAGGCTTTGATCAGCGAGATAGTGCACGCGCCTTCCACAAAGCCATTAGCTGCGAGGACGTGTGACGCGTCTTTCTTGGCTTTCAAAGACCTGAGGTGTCTCGGAGGCTCCCAGAGCCAGCAAGGTCAGCACAATTACACTGAAACTCTCAAAAGAATGAGCTTTCTCAGAACAGAGCTGCCATTCGCGGTTGTCGGGCAAAGGTGCAGTAAGGAAGGCATCTTCTGCCACGCTTTGAGGTTGGCACTTCCAGGAAATTCGGTAAGAACAAAGCAACAGAGAGGTGCTTGAAAATTTGATCAGAGGCGCGGAGAGGAAAACAAATCAACAGCAGGCGTGTGTTTGCAGTTGTGTCTTTGCAGCCGTGTCTTTGCAGGCGTGTGTTTGCAGGTGTGTGTTTGCAGGCATGTGTTTGCAGCTGTGTGTTTGCAGCCAGGTCTTTGCAAGCGAGTCTTTGCAGCCGTGCATTTGCAGTCATGTGTTTGCAGGCATGTCTTTGCAGGCGTGTGTTTGCAGGTGTGTGTTTGCAGCCGTGTGTTTGCAGCCGTGTCTTTGCAGGCGTGTCTTTGCAGGCGTGTCTTTGCAGCTGTGTCTTTGCAGTCGTGTCTCTATAGTCATGTCTGTGCAGGTGTGTCTTTGCAGTCATGTGTTTGCAGCCGTGTCTTTGCAGCCGTGCGTTTGCAGTCATGTGTTTGCAGCCATGTCTTTGCAGGCATGTCTTTGCAGGCGTATCTTTGCAGCCGTGTATTTGCCGGCGTGTGCGAGCTCAGAGGACGGCCACACAGGGACAGGGCTGGCAGGAGGAAGGGCCAGGTTGCGGAGCAACAGTCCCAGCCTCTCAGAGCTGCTGGGAGAGAGAAAACTCTCTGGTCCTGCTGGGCGTGGGGTCATCTTGTTGGGGGTGACCCAGCGGACCCAGCCTCCTCTCTCGGGTCATGCCCAGGCCCCCTGCACAGCCCCCGTGTCCCCTCTGGGAGCTTCACTTTCTCCATCTCTTTAGTGGCTCCCAGGTTGCACCGTGACGGGCCCAGTTCTAGAACGAAAGCAGCAAACCCCCTCCCCCGACGGCGGTGTGGCGGGTCCCTTCCCAGTCCGTCCCACTCTGGTCTATTAGCCCACGTCACGGGACAGCCCTTTGTCACCAGAGCTGATGGCAGTGTCCCAAGACCTTGCGCAGATGTCCCCACACACTGGCACCTTTTGAACGCTGTGGCCTCCATGGAAAACTTCGAGGGCTTTTTCTCTGAGGCGAGTATATGTTTCTTGTTGTCCTAGATGGTTCCTCCCCCCACACCTGTGGCTCCCACTGTCTCACTACAGTGACACTTTCTAATCCGCCCCAGTATGACATGCCTGCAAATCTCGCCTGACCTGCTGCCCACCGGGCACCTGTGCTCGGGAGCCGTAGACCTGCGTTTGCCGTCAGGTGTCTGCACCGCTCGACACAGGCCATGAAGGGACCTTGCACTGTCGGGTCCCCGACACCCTGGCTCAGAGCTCACGGGGGACCCTGGGGCTCAGGGAAGCTGATGTTCTCGGTGCTACGGTCAGTGCGGTGAACGTCTGCTCACTGCAGTTGGCAAAGGGACAGCGGATGGGGGGCCCAGGGGAACCTGCACAGCCCCCCGGCCCCTGGAGGGAGCTGCGCTGATGAGCTTCACCCTCCTGGCAACCGCGGTGAGGACACTCAGGAAGTGCAGCCAGCAGGGCAGCTCGCCTGAGCCCTGAGGTCCGAGTTGTCACTGGGGTCAGTCACTCGGGCCAGCGGGGATTCACGATAAAGTCTGTCAATCGAATTTGCAATTGGGTCAACCAGGACGGTGTGGCACGAGCCCTCGGGCTCGGGAAACCCTAGTCTGGCGAGGTGCTCGGGGGCTCAGAGCTCTGCCTGAGCTCAGGCCTTTCCGGGGCGTGTGCGGGTTTGGGCAGCCCAGGTCTGCTGCATGGACTCCTTCCCGCCCATGGTCAGCGTCAGCATGGCCCACCTGGGCAGGTGACAGCCTCCTGCCACAGCAGCAGTGGCAGGAGGTCACTCCAGCAGATGTCCTGGAACCGAAGCAGCTCTGAGTCCCGCCTGCCTCTTCTGACCCCTCGGGCCAGCCTGGTTCCACGTGTCAATGGCACAAGGCCGTCATGACTGCACCCAGCAGGGACAGCGTGGTTCCCCAGATGGGAAAACCACCCTGAAACCACCTGCCCGCGGGTGCAGGCCCCGGGTCACCAGCTCTGTGTCCGATCCGCGACCGTGAGTCCTGCTTTCAGCAAGAGCCACCCGTGGCCACCCCCACCCCTGAGAAGCCCAGTCTTGCAGGGGACGAGTTCTTGGAACACAGATGGACAGGACGTGTTCCAGGACGGACGTGGCAATTCTGCCCAGAGCCACCTCAGCAGAGACGCGACAGATGTGCCCTTGGTGCTAATGGCGGGTCCAGCGCGGCTCCTCACAGAGGAAGAATGATGGACGCGGTCCCCAGTCGTTCAGAGGGTACAGCCACAAACGCCACCACCACCACGTCATTTTTCAGATGTACTTTTTATTTCAAAAGCTCCCTTCATCCGTTGAAGAATGAAGTTGGTGACAATTTATCTTCCTTCTGATGTTCACATGTCTTTTCCAGTTGAAATCTCTTCATTGGCAAGGGTTTGTGGGGGACTCGAGCCACCCCAAGCGCAGCACTTGCGACGGTGGACACCGACCCGCCCTTACTGCGATGTCTAAATTGTCCTTCAGTTAAGCTTGAGAGGTTTGTGAGAGCGTTAATTGAGCTCCTTTTAGGTACAATGTGCTGTTAAGAATGGAATACTAAGTAGCAGGCTTTTTGTCAACCTCTGCTATTAAACGGAGTGGGAGCTGTTTTAAAACGTGTTCCCTGTCCCCGACTATTGATGGCAAAGGCCCCACAGACCCACCTGGAGGACGCCCCCCCCCCCAGAGCAGTTCCTCTAAAGTCTGAACCACCCGAACAGGCAGCCTCTCACATGGGGACCAGCATCCGGGAGCCACTAGGACGCTTCAGCTTTTCAGGGTTTCACTGTGGCTACGAATGTCATCGTCCTACATGGTCCTGCTAGTGCCGAGGGCTGCGATCACAGACCTGAGCCCGTCTGAGTGGGGGGCTCTCCTCCAAGGGGCGTGGGGGCTCCCACGGCCAGGGGATATTTCGTGTGGTGGCCAAGCCATGGCCCTGGGGCTGCTGCCCAGAGAGCCCGGGGGGCACAGACGGGCTTTACTGACCTCCCACTCCCAGCCACGCTGAGACCCAGAGCTCCCTCCACCTCCCGGTTACCACGTGGACGTGCCACGGACCTACCTATGGGGACAAGACAGCATTCACTGGCCAGGGCCATGGAGCTCAGAATAAACTCCGGCTTTCTCCTGTTGTTGCCCAGAACAGGGGCCTTGATCTGGTTCCCAGCTTTTAAAAAAAAAAAAAAAAAAAAAGTCAGAGCTGCCACTATCCAGATAAAATCCAAGCTATGTGTTGCCCTCTAATCACCAGCCTGCCTCTGGGCAAAGTGGGGCCCTCCAATTACTGTTTTTGTTCACTTGAAAGCCACCCCCCAAAAAAAAATTATCACTGCTTTCAAACCACTAAAATTCTGCAAATTGCTCTCCAGCGCGCCCACTTCAGACCAGCACCTCTCTGCAGTGTGGAGATTGTATAATGCCACGTTGCACGTGGGCCGTATTTAATGTGGCCGTTTCAACGGTTTGTTTTACATTATGCAATTTCATTGAAATGATTTCTTTTGTCACCGCTTTACATGTGGCCCATTTGACACTTCCCACTTACCACGTAAAATACACGTTTGATCCGACCCGTCAGCGAAACAAAGCTGCAGAACGGCCGCAGGTTGCTCCAAATTCCCTCCTGGAGCGGGGGCAGCACCCGCTCTCCGGCAGCCCCGACTCTCTCGTGACCTCATCTAACCCTAATCCCCTCCCCAAGGCCCACCTCCTCGTACTGTCCCCTGGGTTTGGGCGTCTACGTAGGACCCTGGGGACACGTTCTGTCCGTGGCTCTCAGCCCACTGGCTTTCCGGGCCTAATTGCTGGGCCTGGGTCTCTGCTGCTGTTTCTACTCTAGAAACCCAGGATTGGGAGGCCCTGGGAACCCCAGACAGATTGGACGCCGGCCTCCCTTCCAGAAGAGACTGGGGTCCGGGGGGTGGGGGCAGCGTCCCCGTCCCTTGGGGAGGACCGGCCACACCCTCTGTTGACCCGCAGGCGCTGCGGGTCGGGGACGGGGATTCCGGGCAGGCGGCCCCTGGGCCAGTCACACCTCGTTAGGAGGCCGCAGGTAGCAGAGCCCCGATGCGCCCGGGGACGGCCTGAGTTATGTGACAGGGTCCCCTCAAAGGGAAGCCGGTGTCACGGCAGCGGATGAAACATGCTTCGCTGTCAGCCCGGCGCAGGATGAATGGACAGCCCGGAATCGCGCCCCAGCGCCGCGGCCGTCTGGGGAAAATGGAAGAGTTGAGTTTGATGTTATAAATCACCATAATTTGTTACAATTTCCAAAGACAAATATGACAGGGTGCAGTCACTTTGCGGCACTGAGGCAGTCATTTGCAGAAGCCGTAAAGTGCCAGTATAAATCTAGGGATGGGATACATTTAATCCGAGAAAACGGCGCGCAGTGTCGCCTCGCTGGGTTGTGCGCGCGGAGAACGCGGTTGCGCTGACGCCGGGTTCCGGCATGTCCGGCTCCATCACCCCGACTCGGGTCCCCGACACTCCACGCCTGCGCAGTCGGGAGAGGAAAGCTGGAGTCGGTGCTGCCGGGACCAGGACCTGAGTCCCGCAGTCGCGCCCACGGGGACCCTCCCCAGCAGAGCCGCGCGCGTTGCCCGAGTCGCACCCACTCACTGTCCCGCGCCTCCCGCGTCTCCACGCTCCCAGTGCTCTTCCGCCTGCGCCTCTCCTCGTGGCTCTTACTGTCTCCTCCTCCCTGGACAAGTGTCTTAAAATAGCAGCGACAGACGCCTCCCTCTGACTCCCCACGCGTCCGAAATGCCCGAACCCAGAACTGACACTGACAATGTCACCAGTGGCCTCCCGCCGCCCAACCCACCGCAAGTGTCGGACTGAGGCCCTCGGGGGACCCGGCACTAGCGACTGTCGCCGCCGAGATCTCTGCCATCACTTTCTCCCAGTTTTCCCCGAAGATTCAAACGCCAGGGCCCTGCTAAAGAACAGCCCCAAAGTCCCCTAGAGCCACCAGAGTCCCCGGGCGCCACCCGCCCTTAGAAACTCCCCTCCTTGCTTCCTTTGGGCTACGAGGAGGCCGAGACCGCGCAAGCCGTTTCCTGGCTGTCGGCTCAGAGATCCCCGTGCATCCTCCGCGTAGAGAGAGCCGTGCCCTCGCCCAGCCCTGGGTGGCCCGGGCAGAGTGTCTCTCTCTGCGCCAGTCTTTCCCAAACTCCGTCTTAAGCCCCGACGTGCCGCGGTGTCTCTGGAACGCGGGCTGGGAGACGCGGCGCAGAGCGCTGGGTTCGTCTCGGTATCAGCCCAGGGCGGCGGATCCTCGGCTGCTCTGTGCAGAGGCCTCACAGGGTCGGGAATTCGGGTGGCCCCGAGGCCCGGAACATTCCCACAGTGATCCCAGGGAGGCCGTGGACTCCGCAGGACTCGCACAGTGATGCCCGGGGCACAGCCCTCGCGTGGGGACTGCAAGGCGGTATCTACACGGGGCAGTAATCAGTCCTCACACCCGGGGCAAACAGGACACGTAATGAGGTCTGCGTCAGGAGGGCCGGACGCCAGGACCCAGCCCTGACCTCCCCAGTAACAAGGGGGACACCGTCCCCTGCAGGGACGTGGATCTCATTACAGAGCCGCTGGGCACCTGCAGGCTGAGTGGTCTCCCCGGACGAGCCTGAGGAGCGGGGTGGCCTCATTATCGAGATTTTCCCACTGAGAGCCTCCCCCGCTGTCCACCGCGCACGCGCACTTTCAGTTCCGCCCAGTGTCCCTCACCTGCCCGAGGGGAAGGCCCCCAGGCCATGGGGGGCGGGGGGAAGGGCCTCACTGCCAACGTTTCTTCCTAAGGGGACGTTTTGGGTTTTGGCCATTGCTGCTGGCATCGCGGTTACAAGAGGCCCACGGCAACCCCCTGACCTCGTCTTGGTGGCCCTGAAGGGGCGATGTGTCCGGGCACCACCCAGACAGGTGCTCTGACCACTCAGAGCCCTTTTTAGAGGTAACCCTCGGCCTGTCCCGGCGGTGCACGCACATTTCCGTGGCCTTCCTTCCGGAAACTGAAACAAGCAGGGCTGCTTGCCACGGTCACCCCAGGCACCAGAATGTCCCCAGACACCTGCCGTCCCGCTCACCAATGCGCCAGGAGGAAGTAAGCGGTCGCCCTCGGACTCTGCCTCCAGCCCTTGCGCCGAGGTGGCCGCAGCCCCCAGGACCCAGCACAGGCCCAACCTCAGCACTTTGCAGCTGATGGAGCCCCCGGGGTGCCCGAGCCCATCCAGCGAGCTGGGGGCCCGGGTTGGCCCCTGCACCCACCGCCAGGCCTGCCCCACCGAGAAAGGTGCCGAGCGGGGCAGAGAGGGCACCTCGGAAGGGGGGTCCCCTGCACCTCCTGCTCCCGGCCAGGGGAGCCAGGGCGGGGGCATCTCTGCAGGAGCCTGGGCCGCAGCCCCTCCCCTGAGAACCAGAGGAGGTGACGTCACCGCGTCATGCCCTCGGCCTCCGCTGTCATCTACCCCCGTGATTCTTTCTCGAATCAGCCCCTTCGCGTGTGAAAGCCCTCGGTGGCTCCCGCGTGAGTGTCTTTCCTGTTCGTTAGTGGAGGAGACGGAAGGGAACAGGCCGAGGGGACGTGGTGTTGACACAGGGGGAGTCGCTGGGGCACAGGTGAGCAGACGGGTCCACGTGATGCTGACCCTCGGGGACCACGGCCCAGTCTGCAGCAGGGCTCGCCTCCTGCCAGCGACACCGCGGTACGGTAGACTTTCCCGCGCCGAGGGCGTCAGCAAACCCGAGGGCGTCGCTGGCGGGGGTGGGGGGGCGTGGGAGGGTGTCGCGAGATCCCAGGTGAACGTTCTCCCACCACACAACCTGCGCTTGTCCAGGTGGTCAGCAAGCCCGCCCGGGCTGTCAGAGGTGCTGCGGCCACTTTGGGGAACGTTCCTGTTTTAGCAAATGTCGCTCTCCGAGTGCCGAGGACATCCCGGCTGGGACTCCGAGCGTGCGTGTGGGACCGGGCGCTGGTTCCTGCTGTGCCGGCTCCAGGCGAGCTGCGTGTTTGAGGGAGGCTGGGTGGGGAAGAGGAGATAGGAGAATGGGGTGAGTGTCGCTCTGAGCAGCCCCCAGGGGCCCGGGGTGAGGGCCTGGGTGTGGGGCCACTGGCGGCATGGAGACCCACAGGACGGCAGAGCCCCGTGCCCCACACCCAATTCCATAGGCGCCAGCGCGGTGCCTCGAGAGCCTTTGAGCAAAGTTCTGATCTTGTTCACCAGACACACACTTGTAATTATTCTAAAATGCAAGTGTTGAATTAAAAAGCACCACAAACCTCTTGCTGTTGGGTGCAGTCGACTTGCTCAGCCCCGCTCCATCTCGGCCCCGTTTCCCACCTGCAGACGGTGCCACGTTCACTCCTCCCTCCTGGGAGGTTTCACAGGAAACAGGGAACGGCCCCACATGTCCAGGGAGGACCATGGCCGGGGGCAGGGGGGTCCACAGCTCACCTGGGACACAGGCCGCCTAAGCTCCGCGAGCAGGACACACCGCGGTGTGGAGATGGCGGCCACGTCCCCGGATACCCCGAGACCAGCAGGGGACAGCAGCACGGGCAGGGTGGCACTTGTGCTTTGGGACAATGAGGGGAAAGAGCTGCTCTTGATGTTGCTTTTGTTGGTTCTTTAAAAGAAAAAAAATCAGAGCAGGAACTAGAATTGGACGTGGTGTCTTGGAGGGAGAAAACAGCATCCGCAAGGCGTTCAAAGCGTGATGTGTCTTCGGGGAGCCAACGCCGGTGATACAGGAAAACGCCTGCAGATGGTGCGTGGCAGGAGCAGGAATAATTAACTCTTTGGGGACAGTGCCCAGGGATATTTTGCTCTAATTTGAATCGTAGGCATGAAAGTATTTGGTGCAGGTTTGCAGTCTGAGACCCTGTGTGATGTGTTTTGAAAACAGCACGCAGAGAACACACAGGACGCCGGAAGGAAGCTGAAGCGGTTTGGAAACTGGATGTGCAGTGTAGACCGTGCATGTTCTTTAGGAAGAAACCTTGGGTTTGAAGGGCGCTGGTACCATCTGACATGACGGTCGTGAGCTGTGAAGTTACTTCCTCGATAAACCAAACGCTGCATTCGCTGAGATCAGAGCAGAACCCTGTGGTCTGCACTCCATGCGGGGGCTGGAAGGGCTTTTATTCTGGGAACTGCAAACAGCCAGAACCCCAGGGGTCCCCGAGCTCTGCTCCCACCACGGGGCACTTGGGAGCTCGGGGGGCGCAGAGCAGCCCCTTCCTGGTGCCCGTCCTGAGAGGACGGATGTGTCTGCAAGATGAGGCGTGGGCAGCCGCCCACCCACTTGTTAAATCTCTCGGTGATTATTAAGGACGGGATGCCCTGGGGTCCAAACAACGTCTGGTCAATCTGGGATCATGAGGGGTTCTCAGCGACCTTGGCGGGGGGAGTTTCCACAAGTTGATGTGGCCACAGTCCCCCTGCGACTGGGCAGATGAGCGGGGTGGAGAAGGCAGGCGGCCATGGGGCAGGTGGTCCCAGTAGACATGGCCAGCATAGTGTGGTCCCGTAGCCCCAGCTCTCTGGGTGTCGGGAGTGGGTGGCTCTGTCACCTGTCCCATGTGGCAGGGTGTTTCTCCCTGACCTCTGCTCCTGCACACGTGACACACACACAGCTCCAGACTTTGCTGAGCATCCCCTGGGGGCACCTCCCCTCCTGCTACAGCAGAGAGGGGTGAGGGGCCTGAGAAGAGTTATTTTTTAGGATGGGAGAGACCTGCAGCTGCTCAGAGCAGGTGGCAGGGCTGTAGCTGGGGGAGACCACAGGAGAGGCAGCAGTCATGGCAGTGCCCACCTGAGGAGGAAGAAGGGGGCAGGTGCCCGCCATGGGCGTGGGTGTGGACAGGTGGTCCTGGTGCTGGCAGGATTCTGTGTTGTTGTTCACTAATCTGTACCCTAGGGGTACAAACACACCCCTCATGCAGCCACCCCTGAAAACAAATGCAGGGACCTGGCACATAGGTGAGTCCGTAACTGAAGGCTTGACACGCAGAAAGGAGTCGACAAATTATGTTCAGAGATGAGCAGGCTTTACACGTGGGATCCGTTATATAAATATGAATGTGGCCAGGAATTTTAAAAAGATTCCAGTGTGGTTTGAACCAAACAAGAAATGGGGGTACGTTGTCTGACATTGCCTGGGAACTCCGGGGAGACCTCGGGACTCGCTGGAGATGTGGGGTGTGAGATTGCGCCTCTCCCAGTGACTTTAGTAAAGTGGAAGCCAGAGGTGTCAAACGGGTCCCCTGCTTGCTTTGGGCGGGTCGAGGGTGGCGGGTGCAGCCGGCTGTGGTTGGCAAGAAGCTGGGTGAGCGTTGGGGTTGCCCGCGGCTGCCTCCGAGCAGGGCCCGGAACGCACGGGGCTGTTATTGATGGCGGCATGATTATATGTCTCTGACTGCACAGATATATCAGCCTGGCATTTTTCTACTTACTCCAGGAATTTTTTAAGGTACACTGCAACGGCGTTCTTGCTTAGTGAATAATTTTAATTTGTGCATCCAGAATGATAGATTTGTGAGCGTTAGTGGAGGCAGAGACCCATCACTCACCCTCCCCCCCTGCCCCGGCGGGTCCCTCTCCTGGCCCCGTCATCCGTCTGGCGGTCTCGCCAACACCACGTTGAATCTCTCAGGTGGGAAGGCTTTCCTGCTCCTTTGACAGAATGTGTGATCAAACAGAAGGGAAATTATTCTAATCTATTATCTTACCCACACCTTACCAAACCAAATAGCATCGCACAGTATTTCTAACTTTCTAACCATCTTCTACGTACATCAGTGAGCTTTTGACAATAGGAAGAGCTTCCTTCTCACCAGTCCTGATAAGGGTATTGATTTGTGTTTAGGTTTTGTTGATTATTTTGATTGATTTTAAATGAAACACCCATAAAATCGTCAAAGCACAATGCCAGGCACCACCTGTGTCATCCTTGAAACAAAACTTCCTCGGAAACGCTGATCAGTGTTGTGGGGATAAGGGGTTTGTATAAGGGAAGGTGGCCCAGGGGTTCGACAGACCAGCACAATCGTGTGACAAACGAGGGTGCTCGTACACGGAGTAGATTTCCACAGGAATCGGAAGCAAGATTTTATAGCAAGCACTGTGTCTTCAAAGCCAGGTGAGCTGCCAGTAAGCTTCCTGCAGGAGCTTGTCCTTTGCCATCTCCCCGGGCATCTGACCGTGTCCTGGGTGGGAGGGTAGGGAGGGGTCTCTCTCCTCCGTGGTCACGTGGTTGATGTGATCCCCAAAGCCAAAGGTTGCAAAACCCAGAGTGGGGTTTGCTTTGGAAGTCAGAGCTGGGTGCCAAAGTCGTTTTCTATATTTGCCATAATTATTAACAAAAGTATATTGAAATGCTGGGACGTCTCTGTGCCAGGACTCACGCCATGGAGGGTGTGTGCTAGGATGGCATGGCAGCAAGGCACAGTCTGCACCTGCCGTCCTGCTACCACTCAGGGGACAGCGGGTGGCTCACCACCTCGTCCTCGAGGAGAAGGTATCTCACCTGCAGGCCACTCAGCACCTGCTCACCCCCGGCCGTTGTCTGATGTGGCCCCACTCCCTGGAGGCCTGGCTGTGCCCCATGACACCGTCTCTACCTAGGACATACCCAGAATGCACATGGAACACACAGGACACACACATAGGACACACATGGGATGTACCTGGGATATACCCAGCATGCACATGGGACACACATGGGACACACACGGGATACACACATAAGATCCACATGGAATGCACACAGGACATAACCAGGACACACACGGGGCACACACTGGACACACACGGGGCACACACTGGACACATGACGCACATATCCACCCCCCAAGGTGACTGGGAATGGTCACAGCACGGTGTGGATGGCAGAATTAGGTCACGAGCCTCAGACTGTTGACATTGCAAATTGAAAGTCCCCCAGACACCCCCGGAATTGCACCAGGGAGATAAACTGTGTAAAACAGAGATAATGTTTCAGAATCGTCTAAGAAAACTTTATAAACAGTTTTAGAGAAAAAGAACTATAGTTAAGTGAAATAAATGTTTTCAGATCTCAGATTTCAGGTCCACTCCCCCAGATGGAATTGAGAGATTTCTGAAGAAAAGAATTGTGGCAGTATTTGGTAGTTTTATACCATGGTCTTCATCACGGCTATTTCAAATTTCCAGGGCAATAAGTTCTGTAAAAACATATAACTTGGCATGTTCCTGTTACAAGTAGAACCCGAAGTTCCTCTTCCCCTAAAAGTACATGCAGGAAAGAAATTATTAAGTCAGGGTCCTGACTTTGTCACAGCTATTAGCACATTAAGCATTTTCTGGGGTGGTTTCCTGATGTGAAAGTCAGGGTTTCCCGAATCCCGTCCTATTTGCTAAGTTATTACTATTTTATTACTATAGCCTGTAACTAAAGCAAGGTGCTCACTTACCCTGGCAGCTCGCTGTGAAAATGGAAAGGTAGGAAGGCAAAGCAGTTGTGTTTGTGGGCATAAATTACCTTTCAATCCCGAGGCTCAGACGTGGATTTGACTATCCCGACTGCTTTTTGCGTATTTCATTTCAGCCCGACGGCAAGTTCTGGGGCTGGAAATATGACTCTAGGCCTAGGATTACAAGCCTTCCCGTAACCCCTCACACCAATAGCTGGGGATTCCTGGAGCCCACAGCACACATGCACAGCACACAGCACACACGTGTGCAGCTCGGACCCTGCTCCACCACCACCCGCCAGGCAGCCGCCCGGCCATGCCGTGCTCATAATCAAAGGTGAGCAGGAGGAAGAAGGCATCTGCCCACAGCAAACACTCAGAAATAGATTCCCTCGGAAACCAAACACAAGCAATAGCAAGGGAAGTGAGAGAGATTGAATTTTCCACCAGGGCCGTTGCTCCAGAGCTTTCTGGCTCTGAGCTCTGGAAGGGTCTTTTCTGCTGACCCATCATCTAATCCAGTGGAGGAAATTGTCAGCCCAATAAATAGGTCCCCAAAACTGCCCAGAAGACCATGAAAATGGATGCGTGCAGGTGGTGGGAAAGGAGATTGTGAAGGAACCCTAAGAATTTGGATTTTATTTTATATCTTTCCTCCTGAATTGAGCAGGAAAGGCTATTGCCTTCGTGGGACTTATGTTTGGTGATTCCACGAGCATCTGACACCTGCTCAACCTGAGGACTCAGGGATGGCACAGACTGACCTTGTGTCTCCATGAAACCAAACATTCACTGTATTGCAGGAACTGGCTACGTCTCAGACTCTCCTACAAAATTCTGCACCTTAAGGACAGTGACAATGGATTATCCATCATCTATCCACTTACCCACCATCTATTATCCACAGTCCCTCTGTCCTCCTGTCCCCAAGACGTTGTCTGGAACGTAGTGCTGTGTGAATGAATGAAATGCTTTACAATGAAGGATGAACTAGTGAATGAATGAGTGGATGGGAGATGAGTGAACAGACAAATCAGACTGATTAGGAAAACGAAGAGGGCACAGTGCAGAGCATTTGTGAAATGCAAACCACCATGTGGAGGGTCCAACTAGAGTCTGGAGGAAATTAAACCCCGGAGGAAGAAATGCTGATTTTATTTCAGTGATAATTGAAGTCGTTGGTTGTTTCCGAGATGGAAAGAGCCCCTGTTAATTTGGGAGACACAAAAGTGAAATAAAGTTGCTATTTTAATGAAGAGAGGAGGATCTAAAATGTTGGAGTTGGACATGAACAAAAGGCAGAACTGCGTAGCAGAGAGGACTGATACAGACGGAGCCCCCAAGCGTGTCGGAGGCGGGTGGAATGTGGCGGGTGGGACGGTCGGGCAGCCCAGAGACCGACCCTTGGTCTCCCCAGCGCGGGGCTGTGCGGCCCTGCAGTCACCTGACCGTGCGGCATCGTGGTGCTGGCCCTCTCCCGGCCCGCCAGCCGGTGGAAGGAGAGCCAGGTTTGAAATGTACCTAGAAAGAGAGCGTAAAGGCTTCATAACCAACAGCACCGTGATGCTCACGCTAGTGAGAGTGTCGAGGCGTTAGTGACCCAGGAATCGAGCGAGTTTGAGTTTTGGTTTGGGAAAGTAAACACTCGGCAGTAAGTGTCCGTGGTGGGTGGAAACAGTAGTTGGAAACAGCTTCTCCAGATGGGTTTAAGGGCGTTCAAGCTCAGACACAAGGCGAGCATCAAGGCACGGAGTCTCAAAAGCTCCACCCCGACTTTAGACGAGAGCCAGACAGGCCGACCCGCGGCTCGGTGCCGCAGAAAGGGCTTGCGCTGATACCCCTTTAAGACCTCGAGCCGGGGCTCTCATCTAAATTCCCGTTTCCATTTCACAGCTGTTACAGTGTTTTCCAAAAGGGCCCTGGAGCTTCATTTGGATTTGAGCACTTTTGAGGCTTCACGGACCTAATGAGAAATCGCACATCAGCAGTCTGGTGCCACGCGCTCATCCTCTTCTCAAACAAACGGTCTAATACCTCTTCTGCGAGTCAATGAATTTATTAAAGACAAATAGTCAGTCCTATCTGCAAATCCTGCGGAAGCCAGCGTTTTGACTAAATGACATTTAGCCAAGTTGTAGCTCTAACGGCAAAGAAAACAGTAGCAGCTCAGGCCTTAAAGCCCCGTCCCAGGGCGAATATCATTTCCAATATCCTGCACAAATTCTTCGAAGGGTTTGTGCCTGGCAGGCCTCGGAGGGCTTCTTCAGAATTAGTTAATAGTGAGAAAGCACCGGGCTAAATTTATTGGTTATAGTCCCCCATGATTGCATAAAAAATAAAATTAAAAAGCAGTCTCTGAAGAATAGTTTATCAAGCTCGGTAATGGTATCATCTCTGACAGCGAGGTCATAAAAGCATATTAGTGACCCCCCGATGGAACGTGTTTACTGGTGGAGTCAGAGAGATTGATCGTCTCACCCAGGAGGTGGCATTTCGGCTCCGCACAGCGTTGCTGCTCGTCTGAGAAACACACTCATCATCGCGGGCGCGGGACACAGTGAAGGCGTGAAACAAGGCGCCATTATCGGGGTCTTTATGGACCCGCTGACTCCTCCTGGGACGCTGCGAAAGACGCTCTGTTTATGGACTGCCCTTCTAGAAAGGCGGGACACGGCTCAGCACGTCCCGCCTTCGCGGCGGGCGCAGGTGCGGCCCGGGCGATGGGTCTCACCTGAGGTCAGGGGCGGACGAACGGCCTCGGCAGAGTGTGGGTTTGGGGCTGGGCTCCCCGACACTCTCCGGACTTCCGGTGCTTATTAATATCAAGATTGATCTCCTAGCCACGGACGGAATAGCGCGACTTCTTCGGGAACCAGCACGGGACGGTAACTCGCGCAGGTCGCCGTGCCAGGCTACCTGCGAGTCTGACAGCCGCGCTGCGAGGGGGGCTGGCGGGACCCTTCCCGTTTGCTGGGTGAGGAAGCGGGTTCAACGCCCACAGAGGACTTATCCGAGCTGGGATCCGGACGCAGATCTGACTGCACCGCGCGTCCTCACTGCCGCACCGTCCGCGCGGGCGCCCTCGGGGGAGGGAAGGCGTCCGCGGCCACTGGCGGTTCTGCACCTCCGAGGGCCTCTCAGCACATCACACTGGTCGAGAACCAACGGTTTGCCTTTCCCATCTTATCTGACCTTCTATGTGTATTCATCTTTGCTGTGTGGTGTAGAGATGCGAGGCTCAGAGACATCAAGCCACTTCCCCAAGGTCACACAGCAGTGAGTTGCGGAGCCTGGAGCAGACATAGCTCAACAAGAGAACAGCTCTGACCACGTTCGTGGCAGGAAAACTGCACGTGCACCGATGGGGAACTGACGCTTCACGGCGCACCTGGCTCCTGGGACGCAGAACGCACAAGGCGCAGCGACCGCCTCCCAGGCCCTCAGCCTGGCTGCCGGGTTGTCGGGATTAACAGAGGAGCGTAAGGAGCGCTCCGGGTGGTCCTGCAGGGCCTGGTGCCCCAGACCCTGACCCTGGAACGTGGAAACACCATGCGGCGGGGGGGACTGACGCCCCCGGGCTCCCTGCTAGACCTGAGACTTCATCATTCAGGAGGTTTCCATAGTTATCCTAGCATTTCCCCCCAGAAATAGTAAATATTCTTGACAGAATTTCTCCGTTTCAGAAGGGTGGCAGGAAGCGAAGTTGAAAGGAGCCACATGACCAAATCCAAACTTTATAAACAAATTCCCGTGTGTAAATTTCCTCCTGACTCACAGCACTACCTAGTAGGCTATTTGTGCTCATGGGACAGATGTTCTGGAGGCTTCTCACAGCGAACGACAGGCCAGACAACATGGCCTGTAGGTGAGACGCGCATCACGTCACCCAAACGCAGTATTATCAGATCAAGGGTTAACACACATTATTACCAGATATTTAAAGAAATGATGGTGACAATCATATGATTATTAGAGTATGTCCTGATTTTTATATCATTTTTTATTTTATTCGTCAATAAATCCCTCATGAAAGCCTGATGTTGCAGAATAGATGGTTTTCTTCCCCAAAATTAAAAGTGTATGTATTATTTGGGGAGAAGTAATTTAGTTAATAAAGCTCTAATAGTGGAGATAGTGTATTCTTTTAGATTTTTCCTTGTAAGTTTTGTGCCAGAACGTGCAGGTTGTGCATGTGTTTAGGTTTAATCTCATTGCTATTTCTTAAAGCTTTTTCCAAAAGTTATTTAAAACATAATTAAGATAATATGCTAGATTGCAGCAGGAAAAAAATAAGGAAATCAATAAAATGGTGAGAGAAAATAAATGGCACCATATGGTTATGCTATCACAGAGATCTATCCACACCGCAGACATCTCGACAAAATTTATTGAAAAATAATCCCTTCTTGCATGCCTAAAGATTTTTTTATGCAATAACCAGGCAACATGATCCCATTTCTTTTTCTGCCTCACAGTGGTTGTGAGAAAAAAAAATAAATGTTAAGATAATTCAGGTTGGAAAATAGATGCCCTGAACCTCAAAAACTGGACTCCGCCCTAAAGTGCGCGTCACACGCTGAGGTGTCGCCAATGACGCCCGGATGGGACGGGGGTTGCCGAGGAGGCAGGTGCAGGGCTCCAATTTTAGGTCCATTTATTGTACCTAAACTCCCCTTTGGAAACAAATAAATTGAGATTTATTTTTTCCTATGAATTTCTGTGTCACCGATTCGAGGTTGGGAAGGTGACACAAAACCTGGGCGGGAATGTCGGGAGTTTGCAGGAGGGATGTGGTTTGCAGAGTGAGGGTGTGTCTGGGAGTCTGGGTGCAGCACACACGCTTCTCCGTAGCAGCACAGGATAGAGCCTTCTCGCCCTTTGTGGATAGCGAATTCAGAATTAAACATGTGGCTGGGCGAGGTGGCTCACGCCTGTAATCCTAGCCCTCTGGGAAGCCAAGACGGGCGGATCGTTTGGGGTCAGGAGTTCGAGACCAGCCTGAGCAAGAGCAAGACCCCGTCTCCACTAAAATAGAAAGAAATGATCTGGACAACTAAAAATATATCTAGAAAAAATTAGCCGGGCATGGCGGCACATACCTGTAGTCCCAGCTACTTGGGAGGCTGAGGCAGGAGGATCGCTTGAGCCCAGGAGTTTGAGGTTGCTGTGAGCTAGGCTGACGCCACAGCACTCTAGCCTGGGCAACAGAGTGACACTGTCTCAAAAAAAAAAAAAGCAATTAAACATGCTCCGGGAATAAAGGGTCTTTGGCAGGACTGGTCTGACCCCGCCAGGACACCCCTCGAGTCTGCAAGTGGGCAGGATTCTCCCTCTGTGAGGTCGGTGGGTGTCGGGTCAGCTGCACCCATTCCTGCCTGGGGACCCAGCCGCCTGCATGCTCTGGAAGTGGCCTCACTCTTGCAGTCTGTACTTCAGGTCTCCCCACGCTGTCCCCAAAGTGCCACATCCGCTGACCCCCTGTGCTGTCGGCAGGGTGGTGACCACTCAGTCGGGCAGAGTTCCTGGAAAGAAGAGAACAAACCCTTAATCCTGTCCTCTGCCCGGCTGATTAACAAATCCAATGGCTCTGTGCTTAGTTGAGACGCCGAGTCTCTGCCCTACAGGTTCTTGTCAGTGAGGAAGAAAGAACTGTGTTTTCTAATCCTCCTGCAATGCCCAGTGGGGAGAGATGATATTTATGTAGGATTGTCTGAAGGACACGGAGTCCATAAATTCCCCCCGGCTAGTTTACATTTTACCCTTGGATCAAAACAGACGGCGGGGAGTGATATATTTGCGCTGTCCTGATGGGGCCCCTCTGTGGAATTGCTGCTTGCGAAATTGATTTTCACTGTATTTCGTTTTTAATTGAATTAAGGATAATTGTAAGAAACAGATACATGAGTTTTGTGTGTGAGAGAGAGACAAAGACAGAGGCGGAGAGAGCCTTTCAAATGCAGATTCTTGGTTTCGCCTTCAGTGATTCTGACTGGGGGCCCAGGACTGTGCATTTTACCAAGTTCCCCGACTGCTTCTGCAGCAGCTGCTGGTCTGCGGACACACTGTGGGACAGACCACCTTAGGGAACCGGAAGAGAGCCCTGGGTGTTTAGCTCCAGAAAAGTTACGTGGGTGCGCACACCAAATTCTGTGTTCAATGCCAGGTGGCTCAAAAGGTTTTCCAAGGAGAGGAAATTAAAATAGCTTTTACTGCAGAAATGTTTATGCTGTTCCAATACATCCCCTCTTTAAAAAGGCACACAGGTTTCAGGGGCAGCCACAACAGTGCTTTTCCAGAATGAGGGGTTTCCTTTTATCTTATGACTATTGTGAATCTTGCAAGATAATTTCCTTCTGTTGGCTACTGGGAAGTTCCTGTCTAAATACACAGCCCACCTGTGCTGGTGGGCGGGATTACACATCACTGCTGTGGATGTATTTTACTCCCATTGTATTGGCCATCAAAATTTTCTTTGCTACAACTCACCCAAAGATATTTTCATGCTTTTGTACTATGGGCATTCATGAATGAGGAAAAACATAATTAATTACATGATTATTTTATGTTACTAAATAAGTTACTACGTAAAAACCACCTAGACGTATCGAGACGGGTTTGGGGCTCACCATGGCTTCTGTCATGAAGCCCGTTTTGGCAGCTGTGAAAATGGTTTCCACTGGAATGATCACTTTGATCATGCTGGAGGAAACTTCTGACTTGTACAGCAAGTCTCATCGACTGGCAGTAGCCCCCTTCCACTCCTGTGGAATTTACCCTCTAAAACTATTACCTCTGCAGGTATCTCAGGTGTGTATGTGGGATCTCCCCAATTAACTCATAAATTATTCGGAGGAAGAAGTGATACTTATAGATAATTTTGTTATTTCTCCAGAACAAGTTAATTTTAGAAGATGATTCCAGAGCGAAGAGAGATTTAGGGGTATTGTCTAAACGAGCATAATTGGTGCTTGTGTGTGTACATATATATGTCATTTATAAATAGTTTGGGATCAATTATTTATAAGAGAAAGAGAAACAGTAGTGTTTAATACAAACTGAGAGTAACTGATGTATTAGGAAACAGTTTGTAAATTGATCTTTATTTTAAATGAGTTCTGTCTCTAAAATCCATCTCAAATGAAGAAAGAAATGTTTTCTGCATATTTCAGCAAATGTATTTAGAAATGTATTCTGGGTCTTTAAAAGTGGAGTGGAGAATCAAATGTGCAATACCCCAGATGACGGAGGCAGTGTAGACGAGTGGTTTGGGGCGTGACTTCTCTGATCAGAAGACCCCGGTTCACAGGCAGACTCTGGCGGTTAGCACCTCTGCTTCCTGTGTAAGTGACTTCCCCTTCATGAGCTTGGTTTCCGCCTTGAAAAATGGAGATACTAATAAGGACATTGTGTGAAAATCACAACAACTTCTAGGGCAAGTATTATTATTTTTATCCCATTTCACTGATGAGACAACTTAAGCTCACAGATATTAGCAGACACATCTGGGATCCAAAAGCTCGTGACTGCTATAAATAGGCTGGACATGAGGGCCTCTGAGTCTGCACTCCACGGTCTGGTGCCTGGGCCCGGTGCTGTGAATGTCTAAGACCCTTAGTGTTTGGTTGTTTCTACTTCGTGTCTCAGCCTGACAAGCCAAAATGCACAGTCACGTGCCAACGGTGCCAGCCCAGTGCGCTCTGCTCTCCAGAGGATGGGAGTTAGCTCACAGGATGGTGAGGATGAGGATGGCAACTATGATGCTACAGTGATGTTGATGGTGATGATGATGATGATGGCAGTGATGATAATGGTGATGATGGTGATAACACTGGTGAGATGATGTGATGATGGTGATGATGATGATGATGACTATAGGGATATTCATGACAATAAAGATAATGGTGATAATGATGGTGATGATGATGATGACAGTGGTGATGATGATGGTGATAACACTGGTGAGATGATGATGATGATAACAATGGTGACAGTGATGATGGCCATGATGATGGTGATGATGATAACAATGGTGACGGTGATGAAGGCCATAATGATGATGATGGTAATGATGGTGATGATGATGATAACAAAGAGGATGGTGATGATGATGATGGTGATAACACTGATGAGATGATGATGATGACAATAATGGTGACAGTGATGATGGCCATGATGATGGTGATGATGATAACAATGGTGATGGATGATGACAATGGTGATGATAACGACATTTATGAGCATGGTGATGATGATCATGTTGATGACGACAGCTGTGATTACTAGGAAGGTTTATACTTTTCATCAGATCCTAACCCGATGTTGTGGAATATTCCTCCAGCTAATCTAAAGCTCACACATCCTAGAGACTGAAGACTGCTCCAGACCTTCTCCAAGACTGTGTCTGCCCAAATGTAACACTGGGGCTGAATTCTATCCGTGAACCTGAGTATAAATGTTCAAACTCATTGCTGAACACCATTGTATTAGATTTATTTTTACTTGGCAAAATAATTTCTAAGACACTTTTCATTGAACTCACAAATTATGAGCTCTCCTTTTGTTCTCACCAACATAGAAGTCCTCTGAGGGGTTTAGAAGATAAATACAAAGGTGAACTACTTGATATGAATTTTACAAATCTGCTATACAACTCGGATGTTTCCTCCAGCATGAATCTTCTAACTAGTTGCTTTTTATTGGTACTTCTCTTAAAGCCATGTGCTGTAACTGAGGAAATATTCTTGCAAGGTTGGTGGCATTCAGAGCTCCAATTTCTACCATTTGTGATGAAAAGGAATTTCCAAAGCAGCCAAGCCATGTGAATTGAGGTCTGAAAATTATTTTAACCAGAATCTAAGTATTTAAAATTAGTGGATGATCCAAGAATTTCTACTCAGAAAAATATAAATTATACCTGTAGTTTAGTTAAGAATTTAAAATAGAAAAGAAAAGAGAAAGCCTAGAAAATCATCACACAATTTAAACCTCTTTAGGTTTTTAGCAAGATATAACTTTAGAATTTCAATATAGGAGAGATTGTAGCCTGGGAGGGTGTGGGGTGGTTTGTCTTAAAGCTGCACTAACCCGCCAGGCAGACTTCTACTAAGTTATAAATTTATCTGGGGTGGTTTGGAGCACATGGCAGGCATTTGGGAGGTCAAAGGTCCTTCATCTTACCCTTTGGCTAAGCCTGAATTTTATATTTAGGAATTAGATAGTAAACCTAATTCTATGTGTGTGTACAATTATTTAATCACTCTAAAATGACATGGTAGTATTGTCACCTGGCTGTAGTGAGTTTGCCATACTTCAAAAGAAGTGGAGCTAAAGGGTAACCTAGCAGTTGGTGTTCTGCCAAGCTGAAAATAACATTTAACGGGCTTTTAATCTATTGTGTGGGCTATCGTCCCCAAGAGGGCTGTTGCCATCCGCAGATTTTAAAAATTAGAACAAAGGATCATTTTCGCTTAACATTCATAGCTGGTGGTGCTATTATCGTGGCTTTAGCAATCAGAGGTTCACTAACAAGCACAGCATTTCCATTTGCCACCTATGTAAATATTTACGTTATTTACAAGTAAATAAGCAGAGATCCAGACAGGACACTATTTCCATCAGAGGTAGCTGATTAACCTCAGACCCAAAGCTAATTTTCAGAAAGATATTTCTGATTTTCAGAGAGGATAGTGCCTGAATATATGCTCATTCCTTCCAGGTTTTAAATTCTGTTTAGAGGAGAATTAAAAAGCATGGAGTAAAATGCACCTAACATTCACTCCTACTTGCTTGTGCTTTTGCTAACTTTTCTACTGCATACCCAAAATCGGCGTCCTGAGTAGGAAACCGTGTAAGTGGGCATTCTTGTCGACTGTATACCAGATACCATGCAAGGCACTCAGACACCATATCGATGCTCTACCTGGAATAATAGTGTTTGGATTCTGTTTGCATTTCTCAGACAAGGGAGGGGCCACACCAGGCTTTACAGCATTGCACGCTCAGCACCAACTGCTTAACAGACACTTGGTAAATTAAGGAAACGATCAGTCAGTTAATGAGGGAATGGGTTCAGATACACCACCTCCACCACCACGGGGACCGTGAAGCCAGGGTGAACTTGCTCTTTGATTTCTCAGCTAGTTTTTCTCTGTAGCTCACAAAGGAACAGACCATTTTGGCCTTATTTTGTCTCCTGAACCCTTATGTATTCATTATTTTGACCTGAATCTATCCTGGTCTGAAACTAGAATATGTACACTTAATACAGAAACATACCCGAAGAAATAAACAAAAGATGGAATGAAGCTACTGACCATGAATTGGCCAAAAATAAAGAATTTAAATTTTTCTGTAACCCACACCACTTAATACCTCATAAATTGTATAAAGACTTCCATTATCAAATAGCAGGAATAAAATACTGTGACAGATAGTATGTTGCTAAAGATTTGAATTCTGATTTTTCAGCCAGGAGCAAGTTTTCTTACTTAGTCAAAAGGTGCGTGAGGCAGAGACATGGTGTAAATGTTCTGATGAGGCATTTTTAAATCTGTTGAATAGAAACATCATGTAACTACAAAAATGTGCCGTGACCTGTCCGCTTTAGAGTTTTAAGGCCACGGTATGCACAGGCCCTCGCGGTGTGTGTGTGTATATATATATTTATTCCTAATTTAAGTGTCCTACAGTATTTTGTCTCCCTCTCTCGGTCTCACCAGACGCCTCCCCCAAGAGAGAGAAGCCGAGAGAAAGAACGTCTGTGACTAACTCGGGGACTTTCCTCCTGGTTTGCTAAAGTCACCCGGCATTTTCTCCAGACCACAGTTGCGTTGTAGTCTCAGCTTCCTTAAATATTCTCATTCTGGGCTTTAGAAAGTGCTTCTTTGAAAAGGTTAGAGTTCATCTTATTTAAAGACCAGGCAGGTTGAAGGAATCGAGGTGATTTTTTTTTTACCCTAAGAATTATTATTCAAAAGCATTTTCCATCTTTATAGTTTTCCTCGCGGTTTACAAAACTCTGAGGTTGGCATCGTCGTCTTCCCTCTGCCGATGCAAACAGAAAAACCTGCGTGCACGGATTCACTGCTACGGGGCAAACACACGAAGTTGAGGCTGTGAAGATATTTGTTCCTCTGGAATCGCAGACTCGCTAGACCAGAGGACGCTGGGAAACGTCCATGTGGGACTAGTGCGCAGATGCCACCGGAGGGCTTAGAGAGAGCCAGTGCCCTAATGTGCAGAAGCTTCCAGAAGCTCATGGTCATGCCCGGCCAGAAGAGACGAGGTCGCCTGCATCCGTGGGCTGCCACGGGTACATGAGAATCAGATCCAATGTCTTAGAGTTAAAATATCAGGGCGTGATTTGGGCCAAGAAATGAGCAAACTGAGAAACATTTGGCTGTAACAATTTACACAGCCCCGAGAAACTTGGCAGAAATGAAGCGGACAGACCTGAGCCGCTAGCAGGGCCTGTGCTCACAGGGCTGGTGCCAGGAGCCTGTGTGCCTGGAAGCAAAGTAATCTGTCTCCACCTTAGCGGAGGACACTTCCAATTCTTCTGCGAAAGGAGGGCACACAGCGCTTGATGAAGTCTCCCTGCCCAGGTCGGAACGTGTTCCCATCTCACCCCAGTTTGCTGACCGAGAAAAGACTCGTCTCCTAAAATCAAGCCCTGTCAGGCAGTTTCCCCAAGAGCTGCAGAAATGCTGCTGCGTGTTCCACCTGGAGAAACGCAGATAAACACACAGGGGTTTGCAGAAGAAGGGAACAGCACAGGCACCGCTGTTATTCTCAGAACCCGTGTGAGCCCTGGATTCTCAGAGGGGACACGCGTGCCGTGGGGCTGGGACACTTAAGCAGGAGGAAAGAAAAGCCCCCCCACGTCCTCCCAGCACTAGCGTCATTAAGGGCTAACTGTCATCGAAGGGGTCCCGTGGCTGACCAGTGTCAACGACAACAGTCTTTGTTGGAAATAAACGTCCGACGTGCCCCCGTGTCTCCCGGGTGCCACCCGGGCATTTGTCTACTCCGGCGCCAGTTCGGTACTGTGCTCCCTGAAGGTCACTCTGTAGGAAAGGCCTTAATTAAGATTTCTGCCTGTGGCAAATTGCAGGAACCGCAATACATCACGCGCTAGCAGCCAGACACAGGTCATTGGCCACCCAGACTGGTCATGTGGTGTGGACAAATATTACCGTTTTCATTTGCTGTGGATCATTTTTGAATATGATTAAAAAGCCAGTGCCAACTGTAGGATTTCTGTGCATAATTTCTTTCACCAAATCGGAGATGACGCCCCCAGCTTTTAAAAGAAAGTGCTTGCCTCAAAAGTCTACACTAGCTTGTAAATTATGAAATAGTCATGTGTTGAAGAAACGATTTTAATATATAAAAAATAGTGGACTGGATGCTTCATATCGGATGCCTTCACAAAGCAAACTGAGACACAGACATATGACCTTCTCTGGTAATTTCTACAATTTTTGAAAAACGAGGTGCTGATGATATAGTAATATTTAAATTAGTACAGCGGAAGGGCTCCAACCTGCTCTAAATTCGATTAAGTCTCTCCATCTGTTTTCTCCTTCCCTCCCTGGAGTCAGGCCAAGCCACCCTTCCACACCAAGGGCAATTTCTTCTAACCCACAGCAGGTGAAGAACCACCGCCACCTTCTGTTTGTCCCACCACTCTCGGCTCTGCGGAGATGTGAATCTGTGCTTATCTCAACCAGCCTGAGAACATCACTGTGTGAAATAAACATCTTTTTGCACATTTTATAATACCTGAAACTTTTCCCTAAACCATGTCCGTTGCAGGATATGGACCTTCTGTTACCTTAAGTCTCTGTCTTGCAAATAAGTCAGATGTCTCAAAGGTGTTCTGTGACCTTTGCCCTACCTGTCCCTTGGCCCAAGATGCACTGTGAAGAGATGGCCTTTGCCCAAAGCCAGGGCTAGAGCAGTCAAGCGGGGCCAGGTGTGGCTAGAGCAGTGGGGTGGGG